>CAEGAG010167344.1:0-22441 GCA_903067065.1 Brachyrhaphis terrabensis | reverse complement strand
CAGCGTGGGGTCAGAGCCGCGGCGCGGTTCACACCCACGTCTGGACGCAGCTTCCCACGGCCTGACCGGGGTTCGGCTCAGGTTCAGCCCGGGTTCGGCCCAGTATTGAGCTCAAGTTCGGCTCAGGTTCAGCCCGTGTTCGGCCCAGTATTGAGCTCAAGTTCGGCTCAGGTTCGGCCCGGGTTCAGCCCGGGTTCGGCTCAGGTTCAGCCTGGGTTCGGCTCAGGTTCAGCCCGGGTTCGGCCCAGTATTGAGCTCAAGTTCGGCTCAGGTTCAGCCTGGGTTCGGCTCAGGTTCAGCCCGGGTTCGGCCCAGTATTGAGCTCAAGTTCGGCTCAGGTTCGCCGCTCTGAAATTTTCCTAGGTGGTTTTGACTTGTTGGTACCCCTGACTTGCTGCTACATAACCATAATGGAGGAGCTTCTTCTGGAGACCAGAGTTCATGGGTCATTCTGCAGCTCCAGGCCGACACTAAGGCCTCCATGACTCACTGCTGTTTGAAAACGGGGCTTTAGGCTGTTTTCCCACCTGACAATCCACTGGACTCGGTTCAACTGAACCGAGTCCAGTGGATTCCTTCTTCATGAAATGTAAACAAAAATGTCAGATTTCAATGGTTGTAAGATTTCCATTTTGTCTTTGGTAAAAGATCACAAACCATTTCTCCAGCTAGCCTAGACTGGCTTGTTTGTTTTGGTCGTATTTACCCAGAATGCCCTGCGCTGTAGTCCACTTCCTGCTTTTGGAGTAGTCTGCTTTTCGAAGTCTTTCACCCTATTTCATGACATGTACGTGGTTTGAATAACTTTATTTTCTGTTAACTGAGCTAATTTGATCCGCATTATATTTGTCTGACTTTAATTTGTTTGATAATCTGCAGTATTTAGTTAGGTGAGCTAAGAGAGTAAAAACAGAAGAAATCTGTCAGGGGTAAATACTTGTTCACTGCATCGTTTTGTCCTTGAAAAATAATAATTTTTCACTTGATGTGCTTTCATCCTCCTGGGATGCGGACGGTGCGCAGCGTTTAAAGTTGCTGCCACAGTAGAAATGCGTCACTGGGTCTTAAATCAGGTTTTCTGTGACAGGAGCCGATCAATAGTCCAATGATGTCACTGCCCAGTGAACCCAGACACCAATGATTTCTGATAAATGGTACCAGTTCCACCCATCAGATGGCAACGCATTCACTCACCATGGATACAGTCCAAAGTAAACCTGAAAAGGTTCCCCAAGGGAAGCAAATTGGTAATATGTTGAAAATATCTTTCTATTTTCATGGCTTTTTGTAAACTGTGACTTTCTCTGAAATCCCTTTAAACAAGATCTTCAGTCTGGATTTAAAGGAATGAAAGAAATATAGCAGTTGATGTGAGTGATTGCTTTATTTGAAGTCACGCGAGGCGTTTAGGGCCTTCTGCGCTGCATTTTTAGGATTTGCATGCTTTGGGCTTTTTTTCTCTGGCTTTGTGTGAAATGAGAAAAAGCTCCTTGATTGAACCGCAGGCCTCTGAAAACAAATTAAACCTGGTAACTCAGAGAAGTCGTTCAAAATTTCAAAGACAGCCTGAAAAGCTAAAATCCTATCCAAGCACAGATTTGTCATCAGTGGTGTGGCCGGCATCAGAATATATTCACGCTCCTCTGAGGACGATGTGGATTTACCAGTTTAAATCGATTTACAACTCTGTAAACATAAAGTGTCTCTGGCTGGCAAAAGAAAATCCAGCCCTGCTGTTCTGTGCTGAAGGTTACAGCTGCATCATCTGGAATCAAATATTTAGAGGAAAGTTCATTTATTTTAGTAATTTATTATAAAAAGTGAAAACTCATACTATATAAATTCATTATTCAAACATTTCAAGGTTTTGTTCATCTTCTTGAGACTCCAGGATTTGCATCAATATTTGGTTTGTGTAATTATTAATTATGACTAAATTATTAATAATTTCATTAATAATAAATTGGAGTTTCTTTAATTGAATCAGAATATCAGGAATCAGCCAAATATGTTAGTCTCTCATGAAGGAATGAATTGTGAATCTTTTCATTAGCCTCGCTGCCTTCCTGCGTTTTTCATTCAAATCCAGTTTACAGCAGAGTCTGGACTTCCTCCCATTAACTTGGATTGCTCTGGTAGGATGTCAGCCGGGCCAATCGGAGAACAGAAGGAGAAGTCATGGAGGATGATGGTGATTTTCTGCGCTGTGTTAGAATCATAGTCTGCCTGTAGAGGGCTGTAAGGAAGCCGTTCAGTCTGTGATGTTCACGCTTCAGCATCCTGAATCAACATCAACAGGTTTGGTTCGGCACGTCCACTTCACAGTGGAGGATGGCTGTTTACAGAGCCGTCAAGTTCTGGTAAACGTTATAGCGTCGAATGGGCGTATTACATACGTTGTGGCCAAATGTTAGCATTAGGTAAAATTTAATACATTAACAGAGGCCACGCCTCCAGGAAGCAATCATTTCTCTACAGCCAAGGGTCCAGACCGCCTTCACGAAGCAAAGCGTAGAACAATGGGCTGGATTTTATCAGGCTGGGTTTCCATCTACTGTAAGCAGGAACAGCTGACAGTAAGAAATGTTAGTAGAGATTAAAATATAGTGCAGTGTGTGTATTTATTTTATATAACATATTTTAATAAGATGAGTCTATTCATTTATTTCTACTGTAATTTGTGTAGATGTACCTGAATGTGCTGAAGATCCTACAGGATCACAGCTGAGTTCAGGAAGTTAAAGCAGGTCTCGTCTCTTTATGAAGATAAAAATAGAAGTTCTGTGTTTCCTTTATTCAGGTCAGGAGAAGAAAAACTGACTCCAATACACTGACCCCCATAAATATAACTAGCATTGGAGAAAAATGCAGCTGCCTTTACTTATTTATCCATATCAATAAAACTCATCAAGCCACTCGGCTTTAAAGTCAATGTGTCAACTTTTATCTGAATCTCTACAGTTTAAACATTTTTCTGCTCTTGATGACTCACTTTTTCAGTCTGAATGTGACGTTTAATCTTTAGATAAAAAGAAGTTCAGGAAATGTTTTCAAAGAAAACATAACATTCTTTTGGAAGATATTAATCTTGAAACAATTTCACTGTAACTGTGCAGAAGATGAGAACTATTAGGTGGTCGTCAATCATCGCTGCCTCAGAGATTTCTTCAAAGATTTATTCTGGAGTCTGAATATCAATGAGTTTTAGTTTTTTACTTGCAAAAAGTTCCTTCAAAGACAGCATGTAAACAGTCTCCACCTGTCAGATCAGGTGTGAGGTTGTAGTAAACAAGAGAGCGCTGCTAATTAACTTTAGTCCCATGGGGGAAGTTCAACTTCTAGAAGTTTCTTTCAGTGGTGATACACAAGGAGGAAGACTAGACAAAATGGAATTTCATTAGAATCAAATGTTTTTTATGCATTCAATTTATAAAACTTAACTTTTTATTCTGTACAATTATGTAAAGAAGTTTTGTTTTTACTTTAAATTTGCCTGTAAATGTGGTGACCTTCTGGTGACCCAAGACAGAAGGAGTTAACCAGCTAGCTGTCTGACATGATCAGAGGAGTGTAACTTTATTAGTTTAGCTATTGGCAGGTGGTTTATAAAATCCCACAGACGCTGCAGGTCCTCTGTAAGCTTCCTGGTTCTCCGCTGGTTCCTTCTATCATTCTGCCCAGGCTCCATTTTCCTGCTCATCCTGGGTTTTCCTCATATCAAATACCATGAAGAGTAGAGAAACGAAATGTTTCACTTTTATGCTGTGCAGTAACAAAAATGCCCATCCCAAAACGTTGACTAAGTTATCCTTAAGCCACTTTATAACTGGTTTGGTGGTATGATGGGATCTTTGTGGTCAGCCTTTCGCCTCTTGGCTGATTTAATGAGATGTTGTTTTAATAAAAATCACTTGGCAACATCTTACTATCATCACCTGAACAAGCTCTTTAAGAAAAGTTCAAATGTATTTTATAAAAAAAGAAAAATCAGTCTAGATGGCGTCTGCTGAAGCACAAAAAGAGCACATTAAGTTTTATAGTTAATCAAATAATAAGTGTGTCTAATAATTATTCATATGAGCTAGATAGTTTCTGTTCTGAATGATCTGAAGTTCAACAGTCGATCTGTTAAGGTTCTGTGATCCAGAGCAGCTAAATACTATTCCAGCTTTTCCTTTAGGAAATTGAATCATCAAAGCTAAAAGTTGTATTTTAAATCTGTCATCTGTAATATAAAATGTTTCTATTGCCATTTTTAACTTACAAATAAAAATATCAATTTAATTATAAATCTCCTGTGGGATTGAAGGGACTGATGCAAGGTCAAATTTATTTCTAAAGCACATTTAAAAGAACTAAGATTTACCTGATAGAAAACTCATTAGCAAGGCAGTGCAACATTTAAAATGTTCGTTAAGTTCAGGAATGATAAATGGATAAAAGGGAGAATTAATAAAAACTAAACAAATGAAAAAAAAAACACAGAAATACACTTTAATTATGTTTTTATTGACTGAATTACTTTGATGGGTTTAAACATTTGTGACAAAAAAGCCAAAGCGAATATTTTTCCTTGGCGCTGCACATAAATAATGTCAGTGTCTCCTGAAAGTTTCACTTCAGCCATGTTGTATTATTTGTTTTGACATAAAACTGTGTGGCTAACCAACGTGTGGTGTCTCAGCGTTGGCTACGTCTTTAAGCTGCAGCTGTTTGACCTCCTGCTGGGTTTTCACTGTCACTCTGAAACCAAACGGGAACTTCGTCTCACCTCAGCCTCTTCCTGCTCTCACACTGCCATCTCTCTGCAGAAAATGTTTAATTGCAACTAGTAATTCACCAATCTGCTCACCCGACCTTTCTGATTAAATTTCAGGTCAACTGACTATGGAGCAACGTACCAGAAGCTGAACGACAAAGTGGGAGCGAAGACGATCCTCAGCTACCTGTATGTGAGCCCCAACAACAAGAGGAAGGTAAGACTCATGTTCTGCTGTTTGCTCTCAATTCAACTCATTACAGTTTGTGTGTAAGAGCTGCTCTTGTCTGCTGCTCAGCTCAGGCGACAGACTGTGAAATGTCATTTACAGCTGATTGTGCCGATGTCTGACTCGTTGTTCTGGGTTGTCAGGAAGACGCTCAGAACAGAACCGATTGTTTGTTCACATGTAGATTCCACTAAGACAGGCAGGATGAGCTGTTTTATTCTAATTATGTGGGTTAAAAAGAAGGCAGGAACAAAGGAAATGACTGTCAATAGGAAAAACCCCTGGAAGATCTGGCAGTGATGTGGGAAACCTTCAGGATACAACCAGAGAGGTGGTTACTGGTTGACAGACTGGAAGTTAGCATGATGATGAGAACAGCGATGTAAGAGATACAAACAAATCTAACTAAAGCACAACCAAGAGAAAACTTTAACATGATGCCTTTAATATTAACTTTAATGATGAGAAAAATAAACACAAATTTAATTTTTATATTTATGAAACATAAAAACTCACATCCTTAGTACTGCTGAAGGATAACATCCTGAATATGGTTTATAAGTTTAATTACTGCTTTATTTATGCACTTATTTAAAACCCTGGGTGTTTATTCACTTCTTTATTTGGAATCGAAGACAGAAAAATCAAATTCTGACTTGTGCTCATAATGCAGTTCTGCTCACAAGTACAATAGAAACATTTGAAAACCAAATGTCTTCCTGTTTGTCTTGGTTGTTGGTTCTCAGATCTTTCCATCCCTAGAAGATAAAATCTGGATTTTTCAACTCAAAGTCATTTTCAGTTTTAGAGTTACAGTATATGAATGACACCTAAACATGAGGAGATGCTGAAAAATATTTACAGTTTATTTAAAGTATTTGATTTTGTAAGTTACCTCCTGAAAAAATCTCAATCCTTCTGCGGATGATTTCTGTTCTGACGTAAACGGCCAGAGCTACATTAACACTCTGTAGTCAAACGGAGCCAGTGTTCACCGTTCCCTGCTGTAGGATTTGGTACTTTTGCCCAGAAACATGAAGGAACAAATGTTTGGATGAATGAAACGCTCCATCAGTCAGACAGGAAGCTGAGCAGGTAATTTCTTTTCTCCTGCTAATTAGTGGCCATTTGGAGCTGAACACAACGGTGTGTGGTTCCAGACGCTGCGGATGGAATCAAACCATCCTGGATCCAATCTGCTCTGAAATGAGTGTTTGAAACTGGATCAAATGCTCCATGCAGGATTAAAACAGGAAATGTCCAGAACGCCATTAAATTCTGTCATATTTTGTAATCAAAGAAAAGAGAAAATGATGTCCCAACAGAACCGTTGCTGTCCTGCAGCGGAAATGGAAATGAATCTGATTTGATGAGAATTCCTGTTTTTTTTTTTTTTAACAGCTTTGGAAAAGCTTTCTGTGCAAATCAGAGGCAGCACATCAGTTATGATGAGTGTTAATGACTTTTTCTCAGCTCTGGTCCATTTAGGAAAATTAACTCAGGTTCCATTATCACTCTGGACCATTACAATTCATTTTTACTGTATTTTATGCATGTCCATTTTCAGTGGATATAATTCTGTAATTATTCCAAATAGCTGTTCCTAACACAGCAGCAGCAGTTCTCTCTTGTCCGACCTTGTTGTGTCCATTCAGACTTTGCAGCCCCTGGAGAGTTGAACATCACAGAGTTTAGATCTTTGTTCCCATCATGGATGCAGATATGCTGTTTAAAAAGCTGCTCTGATGAGCTGGGCAGCACAAAGACTGCTTCATTTTTTAACTCTCTCTCTCATTTCCCTTGAAACCATCTCTGTTGTGTTTCTCACTGCGTGTCATGAACTGAATTCAATCAATCTGAAAGGCAAAGTGAGAGTAAAAACTCAATTTTTACAAGGTTTTGTTGCGTTTGCATTGAGAGAGGTGGGACCTATGCAAAGCCACTTACAAGGTTCAGAAGCTGTTTTAATCAGGCAGCGCTGCAGAGGAACAACAGGAGATCACAACAGCTTCCAAGTCCCAAAAAATATCACGCAGAGTAGAGCCAGACCGCCGTCTAAACCCTGAGCAGCCAGCAGATGAAGGTCTGCAAACAGCTTAGCAGGATTGGTAAAACCAGACCCAAGAACAGATGAGTCAGAATAAAGCTGGATGGAAACTGGCTTTTGTTTTTTCAGATATCGGCTCACATGTTTGCTGTTGTGTGTCTGCTTTCCGTCATCACGCTCTCTTCCCTTCATACAGACATGAATACTAATAATCTCAGTCTCACGCGGTTTGAACACCTTCCTCTCACTCTGCTCGTGTCGGCGTGTTGCAGTAGCGTGGCTCTGTGTCAGGACTTGAAGATAATAAAAACAACACTGAGTCACAGTAGCATCACCGGGAACCCCAGGAGGCTATCATCTCTGTAGGTGTTGTCACACTCGGTAAATTGAATCGAAACTGACGGCCAATTAAACAGAGACCCGCGTTCGGCCTTTCTCTGTCAGAGGCTGCTGTCCTACATGTTCATCCTTCAAATATCTAATGAACATTAATGAATAACTAACAAGCAGCAACTTATTCAGAAAATCCATTCATTTGAAACAGGTAGCGTATGGAAGGACAAATAGATGCTATTCATTCTCCTGCTGGTGTTTATTAAACATCATCAAATTCCCCACTAACCTCTGAAGCAGCGCCACCTGGTGTCCAAACAAAGTGGTGCATGACTGTTTATTAAAAATCTGAAGATGTAAGGTAACTTCCTCCATCAACTGGTTTTCATAGACTCAGTTTACTGTAATAATGAAAGCAGACCAGACTAATCAAACACTGATCTTTGCTGTGTTTGGCTCAGAGAACCATCTAAACTAAACACTTTGGTGACAAAGTGAACAGAGCAAATGAACCGAAGGTTTTGGAAGTCACTCCGTTTTGGGTTGTTTCTTTTTCTCAGCCAGGCGTTGTGGCTCCTTGTTTGTGAATAACTGATAGAAACAATCTTTGATTGCAGAAATAATCCTGTTTCATTTTGGTGTTGTGCTCAAAACATGCTGCTATCTGAAAGTTCAGCTTCGTGTGACTATACCTGAACTTAATGAAGAGACGCCTGTAAGTTTGTGATTATGGAAACAGATGAAGAGATTTACTGAAACTTGAAATCACAACTTGGTTCATAAAGTTTTCCACCAAAACAAGCAGCTTTACATGCAACTCTTGCTGTCAGAAGTGGAACAAAATAGATAGTTGACATTATGTTGCATAAGCGTCACGTGGTTATCAGACGTCTTTGTGCTTTACTGCCCCCTTGTGGCGGAGGTTTTTCAGTCCATTTCCAGAGACGACTCATGGAAAAAAGAAATCTTCTTACATTTTCAGGCTCAGCTCCTATTAAAATGAGTTTCTATGTGTTGCAGCAGTTTGAAGACAAACTGATGATATTTCTGCCAGCTTCCTTCTTCCAGCCACACAAGCAGGTAGATTTGTAAAGGAGGGTAGGAAACACGGCAGGGTTTTGATTCTTGTTCCTGCCCCCATGGAGGTGCCATGTGACTTCTGCTGGTGGGAAACAAAAGCCTCTCTTTTTACTGCAAGAGCAGGAGTAAATCAGACCTTTGAGGCTGCTGGAGACCGGGGGAATAAAACACCAGGGAGGGAGCGCCGGCAAATAAACTGACGGAGAGCAAGAGAGCGAGGAGGAGTGGAGAGGGGAGGAAAAGGGCAGCAAAAAATGGATAAATAGAGGTCTGGCCTCGGGGTCAGCGACAGAGAAAACAGGCTGGCAACACAGCAATTACATCAATTTTCATATTGTGGCTCCATGCTGAGTCCATACATGTGAGATCAGAGCTCGAGATCACATAAGGGGAAATAATTCAGAGTTTTTTTGTGAGAGCACACAATTACAGTAAATTGGCGAGGAAGCTGAGTGCTTGCTTTAAAAAAGAAGCTCACATATTGCAGTCATACAAATGGATATAGCCTCTAATGGTTGGGAAACAAAAGGGAATTTTCTGGGGAGGCATTGAGTGACAGATGGATTCAGCTTCTGCTTTGCTCTCAGCTTGAGTGTTCTCTGTGAGGAATGCATAATACGGCTCTTTCTCTTAAACTCACCGACTTAAACAACAGCAGCAGAGCTCAGGCGTCTTCCTCACAAAGGCCTTGGTTGCCTGCCAGTCCATGTGGGTGGACCTTTGTGTTTGCATTTTCACAAACACCAACCCCCTCCCCACACACACACCCCCACCCACACACACACACACACCGTGACAACAATAATAAGCACTTTTACCTGAGATCAGAACTTAAACACATACGCCCGTTTCCTCCTCATTTTTCTTACACTTTTAGTGACTTTCTTAAAAATGTTTAATATTTTAATTATCCTTAAGCTGTTGTAGATGATATCACTTTCAGTCCCTGCTTTGATTTCAAATATTAAAAGTCAAATATCACATGTTAGACTGCAGGCAAACCCTTAGTAAATCCTCCTTACTGACTGCATTAAAAATGCTAATTATGACTTTATAATTATTTCAGTTTACTGGTTTTCAGCTTTTAGAGTCAAGCTGCTTATTATAAGTGCTTCAGTGTGCTTGTCAGAAATGGATCGCAATGAATTCTTTGAACATTAAAAGGTTTTTGTCAGCTGTTTTGGTAAGAAGACAAACTTTTTCAATAACTGAGCACATCAGTTCACAAACATTTCCATCTTTTAATATATGTTGCCATATTTGCTGAATTGAATTCTGTGTATTTAACTTCAGTGCAGCTGGAAGCAGAAGTCTGAAACCGAAAAGAAAGAAGGTAGCCAAATGGAAGTCAGCCATGATTAATTTCACTTCTTCTCCTGAAGTACAATAAACAGAAAAGAATAGCAAACTTTTTAGTTCTGTTATGCATCTCGCTTGAAGTCCTGGTTCTGATCTTTAAAGCCCATTTTTAACATAATTTATTGCCCTCATTGTTCTCTGGAAGCCTTGTAATCTATTTAGAGAGAGTTAAGAGCCTCTTCCTGCTTTTTATCAAAGCTGGTGGAGTTCTGCAATGGAATTAAGGAGATTCACAGAAAAGGAGGCGAATTTGTAGTCTTGTCTGATTGTAAGTCATTAAAAAACTACATTCACTGTCTTCAGATTTTATCTGAGCTAAAGTTATTACACAGTTATTACTGTTGGAGCCTACAGGCATGTTGTGAAGGAAACTGATTTTGGCGTTTTCTGTTCAGGTCTTATCCTTTGAGTGATTACCCATGACTCCTGATGAAAGGTAGACATAAAAATGTAGATTGGTTCATCAGTTGAAAGCATCGCCTTTCAAGCTCAGCTCTCATCACACCACATGCTGCTACTGTCTGTGTCCATTAGAAAACATGACATCACGATACCTCAACTCCTCCGACTGGATCCCACCATGAACGACGGCTTCCTTAGTACAGTCCAAGGTTCCTCAGAGCGTCGTGGTTGGTGAGGCTGGGGGCAGGAAGGATCTCCAGTAGCAGTCAGTCTAAAGGCGCTTCTGACTGAAGACTGTTGCAGACAGTCTCATGGCCATAATGGCTTGGTAACAGCAGAGGTGATATTCCCCAGGAATGACATCATGAGTTTTTGGGTATCTCTGCTAATCCACCTCATATTCTTTTGCCGCTCCTCTTAAAATCTCTGCGTTCAGGAGTTATGAGCTTCAGAGTCACTCAAACTGCCTGTCACTTGATTCCTGCTGTTATTCTTCACTTCTGCTGTCGATCCGTAGAGCTTACCTTATTTTTGTGTGAAATTCTGCATTGGAAATTCATAATTTATCATCCTGCTGTGTGTTGATTATCACTGTACAGTTAAGAAGGAAACAGACCTGCAGCCAGGTGCTACGAACCTCAACTTTACACCTTAATTATGGATTTCTGTTGTTTTTCTTCATTGTTTTCTCCTCTTTTTGATTGTAGCTTTAAACATGAAAATACAGAAAACACATGAGTTTTGGAAAAAGTAAATTAGAAAACATAACTTCAAAACATCCATCTCATTTCAGGATTGTTTCTGTCCTCACTGTATTCCATTAAGTTCAATATTTCAGGTCCTTATTACATGCATATAATTAATTATTTTCCATGTGCCAATGTGTGATGTGAAGTGGTGGAAATATTAAATTCACAACTCAATTTATGCCACTTTCTGTTTCACCAGTTAAGTGCTTTTACTTTGAAAGCAGCAAGAAACTGTAAGGAAAAAAATCAATATTTATGAAGGATGAATATTCAAAAGGGCAGAGAGCAAAAATAACTTTTATTACTTACTTTCAGCAGAATGTTGCATAATCTCGCCTGCAGCAGAATTGTGAAGTTGTTGCTGATCATCCGGTCATTACAGCGCTTGCTTGCCTTCACCAGACGTACCTGGAGCTATTCCACCTGCTGCAACCACAGCATGCTGGCATTAAGTCATGTAGGTGAAGGATTCAGAGAGGAAGTGCTGCAGAAGGGAGGTGAAGCGTCTGCTATCTACCGGCTTTTCCAGGCCACATGCTGGAAGAATCACAGCGGATCAGCCATGCTCTGCTGGCTGCGCGGCTGCACAGCAACAGCTGCGGCGCTAGCGCAGTCGAGGAGAAGCTAACAGATGATGGTTTTGTTGTGAGGTGGTGTGTCGGTGGGTCTGCGAGGGAACGTAACATCTGTTGGGCCCGAGGCAAGAATCTCCAAACGGCAAAACGCCCCGGAGCCGGCAGGCTGGGTTGGAAGAGGGAGAAGAAGAAGGAAGATCTTTTATGATTCTGACTTTTTTATTGTCCAGTCAGGAAGTTAAAGTTGAACAGATTGCTATTTTCCTCCTAAAGCGACAAAATGTTCCAATCTGACTGGACTTTGTTTCACTTTGCAGACGATACAAATGTTTTCCTTTGTGAGAGTAAATTATAACACTACAGTTGATTAAAGGCAAAATTATTTAATAGTGTATTTATTTATCGGCAGCCATTCTAAGTTTTAATTGTAAAGACAAAAGGGAATGTCTGAAATCTGGACGTTGTAAAAAGTCATTTTCTCCGTTCAGCAGGTGAGAAGAAAGTGTTTGGGTTTTATATAACTTTTGTGATGTCAGCAATGATGATATCTGACGCTAGGCATGCTGGGAGATGCCGCTCGATCAGCCCGTTAGTAAACTGGAAGGCCAACATAATAATTGAACCAAGTTATTTGTGATGTACAACTTCAACAACTTGCCCATGGATAAAAACGGCTCAACAAGGTGGAGGCTTCTTTCTGAAATGGACATTTCTTGGGTTTTGAGACATCGATGTTATTTTCCCACCAGAAGATAAAACTGAAGAGCAGATCCTGGTCCTGGATGCCTGCTCTTATTCTGACTGCAGTGAACAAAATGAATAAAAATGTTGAAAAGACACAGCAGTAGTAGAAGATTAAAGTACTTCAGATAAAACACCCTCACTATCTGGTATTTGTTTGTTAAAATCGATTGATTAGCTAAATCCTGGTTCAACAGATGGCTAGCTAAAATATGTGAAGTTAAAAGCCAAAGAAAATTCTGTGACTAAAGTGTTTTACATGATTTAATACCTTGTTTCTGATCATCAACACCTCAGTTAGCCCTTTAAGCTAACTGTAAGAGTCTAAGCTGCTTTTGGTTGCAACATCCCAGCATTTATAACATGTTTGCACATTTTCTTCAACATAATTCATGAAATTCCTCATGTCACATTTAGAAACAGAATTTGTTGACTAATATTTAAGATTACTCAAATTGAATACAAATCTTTTTGGTCTTACAACACATTCTGAATTGGATGGAGGTCTGGACTTTGACTGGGCCATTCTAAGAGAAGACCTAAACAAGCAGATAAGTTTGGAGTCAGGACCCAAACTGTGGTCGTAAATCAACAAGTGCTTTGTCTTGAGATTCTGGTTGGAAATTAAAACAAAATGATCAAAATAGTAAAAGTTTCTTTCTGTAAACAGAATTTTGTGTTTTTGTGATCCATACACCATAACCTTTTTTATGATATTCTCTTAAATTACCCTTATTAGTTTTTGGACTGTAAATATTGATACATATATGACATTTGTGAAAAACGCCTGAAACACCAGTTCTATGGTAAATACTCATCAGAGGGTAAATGTTATGTTATTAATTGATGATTGCTGCTGGAAGGAGTCATTGTTTCTCTGGTTCAAGTCACGTTAGATCAGATGTGTAGAGAAGGAGACTTCCTGTAGTTTGTGTTGTCTGGGATCATCCGTACGTAATGAACCTGTATCTCTGGGTTTCCATTCACGCCTCGCCGGCCTTCTGGCCTCAGCGCCGCCACCAGGGGCGGCTAGCCGAGATGGAAACCCAATTATACTGAAAGACGGAAGCTGACATGTTTGTCAGGTCTGGCAGGGTCTGGGTGAGCTAAAATGTCAGGCAGCGTTCAATTAGCAGCCGGCTTAAATGCCTCAGATCAAGAGACAGGAGTTACGTTTAATAAGTCGGATCAAACAGCTGAAAGCACCTGGTCGATGCCGAGGAAGAGGAGAGGTAATAATTATATTAACTCTTTCGTATCCTGTGCTGAGAGACACTGGGCTGGATGGGGTTTGATGGAGAGAGTTTGTCATGAATATTCATTGATAAAAAGCAGTGAGAGTGATTTGATTTGCCGTCAGTGCAGACGCTCTGCAGAGTTAACTCAGTTCCACATGGATACACACCGGCGCATGTCGGTCTGCAGGGCTGTTAACTCATCAGTGCTTTCAGTGGACTCTTCTGTGTCAGCATTAACTCAGGTACTGCTCATCGTCTCACTCAGCGCCGTGCTAATGGGTCGCCGCTGTGATGGTTGAGACAAATCCATCGGCAGAAAGATGTTTTTATTTGACCATTTTGATCCAATCAACTTCAGTCAGAGTAAAAACAGCTTCAGACCAGATACATGGTCTGAAGCTACATGATATTTACATGAGGTAACTATCAACTATAATCCTCAAAGGTCATAGCATAATAAAGAAATAGCAAAAAAAGGATCAAATATACTTTGAAAGAGTTAGACAGAATACTAAAACCCAGCTCCAAACTCTGATGGTTGTGGAGCAAAAGCTGTTCAGTCACTGACTCTCTGCTGCTGCACTTCTAAACACAGAATAGTTTAGAATGTCTTTTAATTTAGCCTCTTTGCTGTGATACCCCTAAATAAAATTCTGAAACTGTCCTCAGGAGTTAATCAATGATAGAGTTAATGTGTGTGTAATTTGACTTTTAGGAGCAGCTAATGCAGCTGTTCTGTTTCAGGCTCTCAACGTTAGAGAACCACCATCATGACTGACCCGGCAGACCGGACAGCCGGACGGTTTTAAAGCAGGGTTGGGTTTTACAACAACATCCTAGAACTCTGTTCAGTCCATCACCTGGACATGGAGAGAGGATGGACCATCTGCAGCAAAACTTTATGTGGAAAAGTGGAAGAGACGCAGCGTTAAAACTGATGTCACGCAGCTCCGCTTCCTTTCTGTGTTGCTCAGAATGATGATGAATGCAGTGAAGTTTGTGTTAAAATGTGAATAAAGATGAAAACAGTGAATTGGATCTTTATGTCCAGATTTCACAGGAACAGTATTTTTCCATGGATGAACTGAACCTTCCGGTTTTTCTCCGTGTTCCTGCCTTACGTTAGCGACTAAAGGGGGTTGACATTGACAACAGGAGGCTTTGAGACCTTTAGCCCTTCCAGCATGTTTACCGCTGACATTTATCAACCCCTTGTGAATACTTTACTCCCTCCTGGCTGGAGCTGCTCCCCTTTCTCTGCCCTTTGGCTTCAATTATGGGACTCGGTTCCTCTGACTTAAGCACAACCTGGAGCTAACTTTAGCTTTTTCCCTCAGCCTGCTGATACAGGGAATAATCCACTATTGCCTCCGTGGCTTGCTGGGGCATTAGCACAAAATAACCCAGAATTCAATCCGCTCACACAGAGGAGTAATACGGAAAGTAGAGGTGATTTTGGAGAGCGTTTGGTTGTTTACTTCCTGCCAGTGACAGACTTCCTCACTTGTTTTCTGAGGCACCAGAATACGTGAAATATTGAGGACAGAAACTCTGGGCCAAGGACAGCCGGTGAAAAGGACGCCATGTTTCTGTTGGAGTTAAACCGAAGCCTGGATAAAAGGTTTCTCTTGGCAGGACAAGATGTTACAGATCTGCACAAATACTAAAGATAGACTCTCTGAACCGGGTCAAAAGACAATGTTCTCAGTTTCCTGTCAAAAGGATGACCTTTGTTCATAACATAACCAGGATAATCATTTCTAGGCCCATTAATGCAGACCGGGACGAAACCAGAGGAAGG
This sequence comes from Brachyrhaphis terrabensis, assembly GCA_903067065.1. Taxonomy (NCBI): domain Eukaryota; kingdom Metazoa; phylum Chordata; class Actinopteri; order Cyprinodontiformes; family Poeciliidae; genus Brachyrhaphis; species Brachyrhaphis terrabensis. The sequence goes on along the minus strand of CAEGAG010167344.1, from coordinate 7,128 downwards.
ACGACATAACCTTACATGGCTGGTAACGCAGTCAGGGGAATAACTAGTTATAACTAGTCCTCTGCTGTTAAAACAGCAACCAGGAAGCATCTGGTGGAAGTGAGTCTGCTGAGCTCATCATATGTCAGGCAGAGTAGCAGCTTCTTAAAGTGACAGAGGCCAATTTAAAATAGTTATATAAAAAGTTTTGTTGTATAACACACAGCAGTTTTAAATTGAAGGTAACAGTTACTTCATTATGCTATTAAATGGCACTGACTTGAAAACTCATAATACTTCCTGTAGCCTGTAAATCACCATAAATATAAATATCTAACTGTGTGGATCATTTCTTTTTTATTAGATAAGAATCATGAAATACTAAGTCCTTCCAGTTTTTTATGTTTGTTTGCTTTAACCAGAATATTTCTAGGATTTAGAAGTGAAAAATTGTTTCTCTTTTAAGATCTAGAAATTATTAATAATGAAACAAGTTATCTTCACTTTATTTACTCCTTTGATAATCTTTTTGGTTCTTGTTTTCTTTTCTCACCACATAATAAATTTAACACCCGAGTTGAGCTCAGGAAATAAACTTAAAATTCAGCCTTCTTTCTGCTTCACGTCTGGATCTATTATGAGAAACCAGTAGCTCCAGTTTGATGAAGCCAGTGTCCAGTAACAGCTACAGGTTCAGCAACTGGGCTGTTTTCAGCTGGAGATGGAGGAAAACCATCCAGTACCTCCGTTCCTGTGAAACCAAACCAATCAGCTGCAAAAGGCCAATAACAGAGGCTGCCTTTTATAGGCCGAGTCATATTAGCCATTGCTTTATGAAAAGTATTGATCTGCTGGAGTTACTTGTTAAAATGAGTAAGAAGGAGAATGATTGTCCCTGAAATGCATGTGAGCAGCAGATGGCTGCAGGTCAGGATGTTGTTGGTTACTGGCAGGAAAAGCTTGAATTCTACATTTAGTTTGGATTTTCATGCTGCATAACTCCTTTAAACATCAACATCTCGGTTTTATTTTAGGCTTTTGCATTCTGTAAAACATTCACAACAAGGCAAATCCTCCATCTTCTCCCACTATTGTTGTTTTATGGAGCTGAATATGTTCCTTTATGTGATTCTGGCTCGTGTCCTGCAGCGGTTATGTTCGCAAAGAATAATATGGAATCCTGATCCTGTTCCAAAAATACAGCGATGCATCTCATTTTTAAAAACCATTTACATATTTCTGCAGAATGAACTGTTTTCTTTCTTCTGATGAATGTAGATGTTGGTGAGGATGCCAGCATAGTTAGCGTAGCGTAATCTAGACTTGACCAGAAACACAGCGGCCGGGTAGAAAGCGGTCTGCTGCTGGGCTGCAGCTCAGAGTGAGACAAACACTTTGGATTGGGCTGTTCGACATGTTCTGCACGCATGTGGCATTAAAACCGCTGTCTCTGATTGATGAACTGGTGCCGGTGGTTCTGCTCTAACAGAAACGAGTCCTGACAAACGACTCGGCAGCATGAGGGATCAGAAACGTTCGCGCCAGACGGCGGCACGCAGAGAAGGATAGCGACGGCGAGAGCAGCGTGCGCTCAGATTCTCTCTGCTGTCTGACGACATAATGGCCACGCAGACTCCGTCCTGCTAAGAGCCATTTTGAAACCAAATGTGAATCCTGGTGCGCAAAGCAGGAACTTTACTTGCACCACTTTCATCAAGTTGTTGGCGGAGAATCAGTCGCTGGAGCTCCAGCTCTCATAATGGACAGTTATTGACAAAATGAAAAACTTTCTCAACTGGGGAAGTTTAATAAAACCACACAAAGACTTCCAGTTTGTAAGTTTCCTGCTTTCAGCATAAATCTAAAATAAGAAAATTACTACATTTATTTAAATTAGGTTTCTTTGAATAATATCCATGTTTATAGAAATTCTTCACACTTTGTCTCTTGAAAAATAAGCTTTCATGTATTGTACTGGGATGTTATCTGAACAGAAACCAGTGCATAATTAATATATATATTTTCACCTATATATAAATATATATATATATAACACCTTCACCTATATTATATGGTTTTATATATAAGACAGTTACATAAACTGTGCAAAAGACCAATTTGCACTGTTAGTTTTCAACCTCACATAAAGGCTAAAACTTCTATGCCACACTTTTCAGAATTTTATTTGAACACTAAAATAAAAACTTTTTATTGTTTTCCTACAATAAGTTATAAAGTATTAAAATGTGAAGACATTACAAATACCTTCTTCTGTATCTTTATGTCAGGCAGCTGATGTTTCTAGAGAGTAAAATGTTTCATCATTTTTTTCTTTAGTAATTTCAATCAGGTAAAAGACATCGTTTCTCAGAAAACTCCTTTCAAGTCCAACCGAGGTTTAAGCTTGGATTTGGGATTTACATCCATATGGTCTGTCGCTGAGGACCGGGTCTCTGAGGACCGGGTCGCTGAGGACCGGGTCTCTGAGGACCGGGTCGCTGAGGACCGGGTCGCTGAGGACCGGGTCTCTGAGGACCGGGTCTCTGAGGACCGGGTCGCTGAGGACCGGGTCGCTGAGGACCGGGTCGCTGAGGACCGGGTCTCTGAGGACCGGGTCGCTGAGGACCGGGTCGCTGGGGACCGGGTCTCTGAGGACACAGGGTCGCTGAGGACCGGGTCGCTGAGGACCGGGTCTCTGAGGACCGGGACCGGGTCTCTGAGGACCGGGTCGCTGAGGACCGGGTCGCTGGGGACCGGGTCGCTGGGGACCGGGTCGCTGGGGACCGGGTCGCTGAGGACACAGGGTCGCTGAGGACCGGGTCGCTGAGGACCAGGTCGCTGAGGACCGGGTCGCTGAGGACCAGGTCACTGAGGACCGGGTCGCTGAGGACCGGGTCGCTGAGGACCGGGTCGCTGAGGACCAGGTCGCTGAGGACCGGGTCTCTGAGGACCGGGTCGCTGAGGACCGGGTCACTGAGGACCGGGTCGCGGGTCACTGAGGACCGGGTCGCTGAGGACCGGGTCGCTGGGGACCGGGTCTCTGGGGACCGGGTCTCTGGGGACCGGGTCGCTGGGGACCGGGTCTCTGAGGACACAGGGTCGCTGAGGACCGGGTCTCTGGGGACCGGGTCTCTGAGGACACAGGGTCGCTGAGGACCGGGTCGCTGAGGACCGGGTCTCTGAGGACCGGGTCTCTGAGGACCGGGTCTCTGAGGACCGGGTCTCTGAGGACACAGGGTCACTGAGGACCGGGTCTCTGAGGACCGGGTCGCTGAGGACCGGGTCTCTGAGGACCGGGACCGGGTCTCTGAGGACCGGGTCTCTGAGGACCGGGTCTCTGAGGACACAGGGTCACTGAGGACTGGGTCGCTGAGGACCGGGTCGCTGAGGACTGGGTCACTCAGACGGAGCTTTAATCAAGCTGCAGGTCTTCCTCGGGCTCTTCCTCATTTCTTCCTCAGGGTGAACTGAAGGTTTCTGGACTGGTTCTGCTTTTGAAACTTCCCAAATGAGATCCATAAGCTTAACGTCTACTGGTCCACTGATTTCTGTTGCTGATGGTAGCACCAAATGGAAATTGCACTCCTTTATTAGTCTCTGTCTGTACGATGTGAGCCAGGTTGATGTTTTGGATCTCAGTGGGTTCTGACCTGGTACCATGAAGACGGATGATCTGTGAATTCCCTGGGAAATACAGACGTGGTGCTCAAACGTTAGCATGTGTTAAAAACGGGTTTCTTTGGACTCTGGCGTTTTGTCAGGCAGTTGAACGTTACCTGTGGGTAAAATGGCTTCCCCAGAGCCGCAAACAAAAGTTGTGTTAAAACTTTCAGTCGATTCCCCGCAGCACTTCCTGCTGCTCTGCACGCGATTTGCTTTGAGCGATGAAGACAATAAAGCTGAGTGTATCAGCGTTTTCACATCGTCTTTTCTTCATATTGATGTGGGACAGAAGCAGAACTGAACCCCGCCACCTCACACACACACACCCTCACACACGCACACCCCCCGCCCACCCCCACACACACACACACACCCTCACACACACACCAATCCCCAATGGAAATTACATCATGGAATGAGTGCAGCAATACAATGTGCTGACCTTGCAGTTTGTCTATTATGAGCTGGCGGCTAAACATTACAGTATTAGACTGTGAGTCGGTGTGTGTGGCCGTTAACGAGGATTACAACTGGAGTGTTTTCCAGAATAGAATATGTTGGTTATGGATTTTAATCTTTCAGTGTGACTCGCTCTCGCTGAACAGAACATGAGCCGCCCACAGAGGACTGAAAACTTTCTAACACTGACGTGTTTTGTGGAAAACTCATTCCAGTCTGTTGATGCCGTGTTGCAGTTTTTTGTTATTTTTGTTTTCTTTTCTAGATTTTGAGCAACATTTGGAGAAGAAAGTAGAATTTCAGGTCGTAATCTTAGATTGAGTCAGGTTTTTTTTAAATATAACAGTACACTCCAATTCTTTAAACCCTGACCTGGTAAGGTAGAATAACAATTGATTCCTTTAAAAACTGCAGGGCGAGTTATATTTGGAGTGGACCGCCCATAAACGGTCTATTGTTGAATTATTAATAATCAGTTCTCTGCTACTTTCAACCCTTCAGCGCTCAGGTCGTGTCATCCCCAGAAACAAAGTTAACGCGTCCAAATGTTTGACTGTCCTGTACTTTTCATCTCTTGCATAACCAAATGCTTTGTATTCTCATCATCTTGTGCTTCTTTTATAGATTATGCTGCTGACGGATCCGGAGATAGAGAGCAGCCTTCTGATCAGCTCTGATGAAGGAGCCACATACCAGAAGTACCGACTCAACTTCTACATCCTGAGCCTCCTGTTTCACCCCGAACAGGAGGACTGGATCCTGGCATACAGCCACGACCAAAAGGTGAGGGAGAGGACATGACTGCAGTTCTTTTAAAGAGGTAAAGCCTCGACATTCACTGAAGTAAAACCACATCAGGATCCAAGTGACTCTTAGCTGGAGGACTAACGCTCCACAGGAGGCCGGTGACAGTTCAGCCGGAGAACAGGTAGAGCTCTGATGAAAGAAAAAGTCTTACAGTCTTTGCAGGAGGATGAAACACTGCAGCAACTAAAGCTGAACTGAATTTACTAATTATGTCACTGAAACAGAAGTAACCATATCAGAAACATCCATAAGCTGAAGGGATATTATTCATTAATCTGAATGTTTCTCTTCTGTGAAATTTAATCTGCAGCCTAACAGAAAAACCAAACAAAAAGTTTGTAACCAAAAAGCTCCAGATATGTTTTTTAAAGTTTTTATTATAGGAATTATTGTCTGAGAAACAATGCTCTGAACTTTTCACATTTTCTTGCTTTGCAACCACAAACTTTAGTGTTTCATTGGGTTTCATGTAATGAATCAACACAAAGTGGCCTTTAAATTATACCTGGTTTTTAACCCTTTCTTGCATGAATTATGATCCTTTGTGTCAGGATATTTTTTTTCCTAATTTTTTTTTATTTTCTTAAGGCATAAAATTTTTTTTTATCTTATTTTTTTCGGGTGATCAATTGTAATTTTCTCCAAATACAAAGTTGTTATTTGAAAAATCCATCAGTAATATTGTTCTTTAGGGGTTATATGATGACATAAAAATCCACAAGAAGCACAAGAAAATGGCTTTTAGAAATCTGTCCACTGTAGTGACCATTATGCATGAAAGGGGTAAACTTCTGAAAAGTGCGGCATATATTTGTATTCATCTCTCCTTCATCAATAACTTGTACAATAATTTTTCTCTGCAATTATAGCTGCAGGATTTTTGGATTTGTCTGTGAAAATAAAATAAAAAATCCCATGATTCTTTGCAGAATAGTTCCAGAGGATTAGGGACATAAAAAAAAAGTTTTAATGTTTTCTCAGAATTCTGACATTAAGCAAAATTCTGAAAGATTTTATTATTTTTTTTTTGTTGGCTCTAATCCTGTTCCTCAATCATATTATTTTCCGTAGTGAATGTGTTTCTTTACCCAAGATGTCCTCATTAATTATGTGAACATTCTGAGTTATATTTTATTCTGAAACATTAAATTTAGACAGCTTGTCTGAAGGATCAAACCCATGAAATCGCTATAAGCGCAGCGTTTTGGGGGAGAAGACACATTTAAAGTTGCACTTTAAGGTGAGAGTTGGTGACTTGAGGTTAAATGTGTCTTATGTGAAGCAGAGATCCAGAAAATGGAGCTGCAGCAGCTCCAGCCTGTAAATCCTGTTGTAGAGAATCATGACAGAAGATCTTCCACAGAGATACTGAGGTTATTAATCAGCTTGAAGGTGAAATATGAAAGTAAATATGAAGGAGGACCTGTGTTCAGCAGCAAAGCTTTAGTCAGAAGGTGGATGTTACAATATGTGGCTGAGCTGCAGAACAAGAGGAGCTGCAGTTAAAGGGCCATTCCAGGTTTTCTGTTTGCTGTCTGGTGTTTAAAACCAATGAAATCTCAGCAGCTGTGCCTGAAAACAAATGAAATGTAATGCCCTGATATTTCATATCTACTTCCTTTTTGTACAAAATAACAGAGAGAGAAACAGAGACGGAGGCAGAAAGCTTACATGTGTGGTTCTGTCAGTCTGCTGGGTTTCCTTTGATGGAAAACATTTTGTCAATTTGAATAATAAATTGAACTTGACTGCATTGTTTGATAAAAGGGATCAACTTGAATTGGATGGAATTAACTTTAAATCTGCCTCTGAATGGGTTTATTTATCTTTATAAATAAACTTGAACTGAATTGGAAGCAGAACCAGCTCCTTCTGCAAAACGCTGTGAGATCAACGCAGGTACAGACGAGTCCAGTGCAGATCCAGTTAGACATTAAAATTCACTTCATCAACATGGACGGTTGGCCGATAATGAAACAGGCTTTTTTTACAACAAGTTTGAAAGTTTTCTCCAATCCACAAAAAGTCATTTGACTGTGTAGGATTGGTATAGTTTCTAATAACTGGTTCCTGTGTTTCCCAGTGAAGCATTAAAACATCATTCACAAATACATATTTATTTTATACACCATGTTCCAAATTATTATGCAAATTGGATTTAAGTGTCATAAAGATTAAATTTTTTGTTGTGCTATTAAATTTATAGATGGTATTGTGTGT
>CAEGAG010167269.1:0-72588 GCA_903067065.1 Brachyrhaphis terrabensis | reverse complement strand
GAGAAAATGATCATATGGGGTAGTAATATACAATTCAGACTTTTTTTGAGAGAGACATTTAAACAGCATTTCAACAGCATTTCAACAGCATTTAGCTGTTGCAAATCTGCAACCTCTGCCTGGAGAGAATTGCTCTCTTAGGCCTGTCACGATAACTAATGTTGCTGCACAATAAATTATTGCGATAAATGATAATATTGTGTTGAGACCATTTTCAAGTAAACTGTGCAACACTAATAAAACTTTGTTTTTGTTGATTTTTTTTTAAATATCCAAAATAAAGCATAAACCAAAAACAAGAAATAAAACAGGAATAAAAATCACACACAACTGAAACCATAAATAAAATGCATTATGAAGTATCTACAAAGTTTCCTATTAATAAATGTTAATGATCAGAATGAAAATTATTGAGCTCATTTTTATTTATCATGCAATTAGTTGATTAACTGACTCCATGCATATTAAGGGTTTTTACAATGAGATATTTCTTTATTTGTCATTTAGAAGTTCCTTGTAGACAAATTCTAAAAATGTCATACTGACAGTAAAACTATCAATCCTGACAATGAAGAACAGTTTTGGGGAGTTTAAACATCATTAATTACAATTTATTGTGACAACAATGAATCTCAATTCTTATCATAATAAGTCATTTATCACAATAAATGATAAACGAAACAATAAAAGCCCACTCAAGCGAAATGAATACAAGCAACTATTTTTTATGGAATAAAAAAGTATATATATTTTCCTTCCATTTCACAATTTTGTACAAACTTTGTGTTGCTTTATCACATAAAACCCCAAGAGAAAACATTAAAGTTTATGGTTGTAGTATGGAAAAAGTGTCAGTTTTCAAGGGATGCGAATCTTTACAGACACAACATTATCATATTTCGATGCAAGATCCTCAGGGCAAATGATAGCAGCAACGAATCCACCCATAATGGTGTTAAACATGGTGGAAAACCTTCGTTCAGAGTTTATCCGTGGAGATGGATGCCTTGCAGAAACCCTGTCAGGCTAAGCCCATGTGCAGCCGTCAGCAGACAGTTCGCATTCACACCTATAGCAGAGCAGCGAGGCTGTCAGTGGGGATTTAGACCACCAGGCTTATCCACAGACCCCCCGCAGATGCTGCCCGCTAGCCGGGCTCGGACCACACACATCCTCACACCCACACAAATTATGAATCAAAAGGTCGGCTTCTGTAAAGAAACCCCAGAGAAGTCTCAACGTTTTATGTGTTGGAGTTACAGCTGCTTCTGTTATGTGGACAGAATGCATGGAAGCGCAGATATTTAAGATTCATCAGCAGGTTCTGTCCACAGACGGCTTGTTAGGAGTTTAATCAGGGAATACAAGAATTTCAAATTAAATGGTTTATTTTCAGCCATTTTTAAACTTTCCTTAAAAAAACTTAAACTTAAAAAAAAGAAAAAACACAATGCTGAGTAAAAATACAAGACAAAACTAGAAAAGAAGTAGACAAAAGATATGTTAAATGCTGAACACAAAGTGTAGACCAAAAAAGTATATGCAGAAGCAGAAGCTTATTATACCTCCACTTTTTTATACATAAAACATAATCAAAATCGAAAAGCAGAATTATACTCTTCTAAAACATACAGCATCTCCAAGGAATTCCAGTTACATTGTAAAAGAAAACATAAAACTTTGTATTTGTTTAGCAATTTTATTTTATTTTTTCATTTAAAGGGGCAGTTTCTGTGTTTTCCAGGCACATAGTGCCATTTTATAGAATAATCAAGTAACTTAATCAAGTAACAACTTCAGTTGTTAAAATAATAAAATACCACATATATCAAATATGACTTAAAATAAATCTAACTTTGTAATCTAACACATTGAAATTGGGACTCTGTCTCTTTAAAAACTCTTTCTCTTTAAAGTGTTCTAAAACTCCGCCTTCAGGAAGTCATCACAACATGGTTCCTCTATTAACCCTTTAACAACTTTTTTTTTTTTTTTACCAGTTTTGCTTTGAGAAGTAGCTCCTTTAAGCAGCTCCACCAGCTGTTTGCTAATTGCTGCTGGCTAGTCTGAAGGAGTCTGTTTTTGATGAGAGAATGATGTAAAGCTAGAGAAAAATGATTTTATATAATACTGCCCCTTTAAAGAATGAAAAACAATGTTTTAACTCCTCATAATTATTCCACACCTGAATCCCTTTAACTTAGGGATTCAGTTTTTAATATTCATCTTAACCTTTAGTTTTTTAAACAAACCCTTTTTTTATTATTTGTTTTAGAAACATTTCTGTATACACCTTGGATCGGGTTTATTATAGGCTTTAGTCTGTGTGCTCTTAAGTGCATGAAGCTGAAACATGCACATAATTAAATAAAACATTTGTTAAATTTGTCATTAGTCACATAAAGATGCATTTTCTCTTGAAAGAGTGAAAACTTGTTTGTATTTGGCCTGTCAACTGATGACTTACACAGTTTAAGATACAAGAATTTGAAGTAAGAGGCTTTCCACCTCCCCTGCTGTGAAAAGAAAAGAAAAAATGCAGTTAACTGGTAGATTTTGCTTTCTGAAAGCTGAAGTAATTTCTCTTGGCACATACTTTTGGATTTTGACATGGTTCCTCCAGACCTGGCATGAAATCAAGTCACCCAATTTTAATCTTTTTTCTCAACCTTAATTCTTGTTTTCTTTCTTTTGGCCTCAGCAACACATAGAAGTATGGAAATAAGCATGCCAGGTTTCTTTGATGTGTTCTTAAGAAAAATATCTGTCTTTTGAAAACAAACTCTTCTCATGAAACCAAAGACTGATAAGCTGAGGCACTGATGAGTGAGGCTTTAATGTTGGCGCTCCCACAGGGAAGCTGTCAAAACACGGCGCTACATATGGCACACTGAGCTTCCCGTATTTACAGCTGGGATCCTATTGAGATTTTATGACAGAATTACACAAATGTTGAGCATAATTGCTATTTTATTTTCTGTGGGGGGTTTTTTCATAAATGGAAAACAGAAAATTGTGGTAAGAATTTGTATTCATCCCCCTTGAGACAATTTGTAGAAACATAATCATCTTTATTGATCTAAACCATACCTGATAGTCCACTGGACTCGGTTTGATTGGGGACCAAATTGTAACATTTGTTACATTTTCAGCTGCTGCCGTTCGCTTTCATACTTCACTGTATTCATGGTTGTCCCTTTGAAAAACATCTTCCTCTCCTCGCCTGTGGGAGCGCTGTAACAAAAACCACTGAAGGAAACAACACAGGAAACTGTGAAGAAGCACAATTTCCTTCTTCACGAAATGTAAACAAAAATGGAGAGGCGTCAGATCTTAGTGGTTGTAGGATTTCTCTTTTGCGTTTGGTTACAGATAATGAACCATTTCTCCTGCTAACGCTAGCTACGTTCATTTGTTTTTATTGTATTTACCGTAGAAAATTTTGGACTTTTAAAACTCAAACATTTAAAAACATATTTTTTTTAAATTTCTGATTAATCTCAAAATTTATAATCTTATTTTTTTCAATCTGCAGTGGCCCTAATACACATCGTAAACAGAGGAATTGAATTTAAACATATTTTTGAATTTATTAATATTTGTTAAAGAAACAGTGGAGAAAATGGTAAAGTTAATAACTCCAACCATATAAAAAGCTTTTGGGGCTTTTAAACATCATTAATTGGAATTTATTGTGACAACAATTCTTACTTATCTTGATAAATGATAACCAATATAATAAATGTCCAGGCCTACTTGTTTAAGATCCCAGCAGTATGACAGTAAATTTCGCTGATAGCTAAACAGACATGCAGTCTTCCTGAAATATTTAGCTCCAGACATACAGCAGAGTTAACATCCCAGCCCAGAAATGAAACTGCAGTGGGTCATCGCCCCAAGCCTGCAGCTCAAGGTCAGCCGGCCTGAAGGAGGCGGCAGGTCCAGATTTAATAATCCCACGTTCCTTTCCTCACAGATCATGTCAAGCTTCTGGTCTGACCTCCTTCACTGTTCTCCAGGACGAGTTTCTTCATGTCTCATTCAGTTTGAGTCACTCTACCCACAAAATGCCGTGTCTAACATCTGTTACATAAAAGGGCAGAAATGTCTCCTGGTTGTGGTCCAGCAGGGTCAAGCTTTGACTTAGGAAACATAAATTCACCCACAGTGCGCTGTAAAACAGAGAGCCTCAAAATTAATCGACAAGGCCTCTAAACACCTTGACTATTACTTTTATTCTCACTCTAATTAGAAAAGGCTTAATTAATTTTGGATGATTAGTTCCGCTTTCAGCCACTAGAGGTCAGTAGTCAGTTAAGCAGAGCTTTGTGAGTCCGACTGGCAGTATTTGTGGAAATAAGCAGATGTTTGATCCTTGTAGATTATTGTTAAATTTGACCTAATTAAAATTCTTAGTTTAATTTAATTTACAGTTTACAGGAATTTTTATGGGGGTTTTTTCCAATAAAAATAGAACATTGAGCAAAACTATAAATTTTAATTTGTACTTCTCTCTTCTGTGGTTTGATTGACAAAACCAGCATTACAGCTTTGGATTTAGTCTCGTCTCGTCACAAACAGATCTCTGAGTTTTCAACTGAAGGAACAGAGTAAAAAACAAGAGGCGGGTTTTCCCGGCCTGCACTGAATGGGCTCCTCCGCCTCACAAAGAGGGGCTTCTCTGTGAAGGTGCTCAGAAAGCACTCGGCTCGTTGATATGCAAGGCGACGGGGCGGCCCACAGCTTGCCTCCTTTAGAGTTAATTAAGCTGCAGCCCCGTTGGCAGCCCCCCCACCCCCCAATTGAACTGCAGCATTCCTTCACATCACCCTCAGAATGGACACCTGCATGTTTTAAAACTAAACTCTTCAGTAAATTAGTGTTTGGTCAATTGTTTCTTGGTACTAATGATGCTTCCTGTTTGTTTCTCTTTAAATGGCTGCATTTCCAAGGAAGATGCATTTGTGGGTTGAGCAGCAGCAGAGTTCAGTATGTGGGTTAAAACCATGAAAATCTCACCAAATCCTCCCTCCTGAAGCCAGACAGCTTATTCTGCTACTGAGTTTTGTTTGGTGTTTATCGGATTGGTTGACTGAGGCTTGAAGCAACAAAACATCCATCCATTTTCTGTTCACCCTTGTCCCTAATGGGGTCGGGAGTTGCTGGTGCCTCTCCAGCTGCGTTCCGGGTGAGAGGCGGGGTACACCCTGGACAGATCGCCAGTCTGTCGCAGGGCAACACAGAGATAAACAGGACAAACAACCATGCACACACACACTCACACATAGGGACAATTTAGAGAGTCCAGTTAACCTGACAGTCATGTTTTTGGACTGTGGGAGGAAGCTGGAGTACCCACAGAAAACCCACACATGCACAAGGAGAACATGCAAACTCCGTGCAGAAAGACCCCGGGCCGGGAATCGAACCCAGAACCTTCTTGCTGCAAGGCAACAGAGCTACCAACTGCGCCACTGTGCAGTCCGCAACAAAACATGTTGACAAATAAAGAGGCAACTTTATTTTTCCTTTACAAAAAAGTATATCTTTTACTATGTTATTCCCTCATCAAAACATACCTGTAGTGTTGCCTTGATTCTTTTATGCATGTTTGAGAAACCTTTCAATCTCCATGGCAACCATTCAGCTGTGAATAAACACCTGGTTGGACGTAGCCCCGCCTTCGAGATGCAGCTCCTCCTCAGAGCTGCAGTTTCCAAGTCACACAGAACAGCTCTTTCCCACAACTCCTTCAGACTAGCCAGCAGCAATTAGCTCTGTGTAACCCTGGTATAAATGTTGTTAAAGGGTTAATAGAGGAGCCATGTTGTAATGACTTCCTGAAGGTGGAGCTTCAGAATGAGCAAAAGGCCTCTGCCCAATTTCAAAGTGTTAAATTATGAAGTCAGATTTGTAGATTTGAAGCTTTGTGTTTTTCTTTGTAGCTGTTTTAAAGCACTTTATAAATAAAGTCTGGTTCATTTAAAACAAACCAAATGGGTCAGGTGTCAATACGCCCTATAGTTTCCTTAGTTATGAGTGTGTGGGCGTGGTTGTTTGTCCTAATGTGTTACCTTGTGATGATCCTGCAAAGACATGCAGGTTTAGACGATGGAAGAAACCAACGAGTTGCAGGATTTCAGATTCATTGCAAGAAAATAATTAATCAGAAACACTTATTTCTTCACCTTTGATGCTGATTTTAGTTTTCTCTCATTAGTGTTTCCTGTTTTCCCCCTGTGTTTTCTAATGTTGTGCCAAAGATCTGCAACTTCTTCAAGTGTTTCCCCCTTTTCTTGTCTTCAATGTCATCGAACATCCATCTTCTCTATCTCTCCCCCCTTTCTTTAATGATTCTCTTTGTTTCCGTCTTCAAGAAGAAGCACCTGCCCGCCGCTTCGCCTGCCTAATGTTTCATCCACAAACCATGGCTGTGCAGGCGAAGAGGGCAGGCTCAATCACACAGAGGACGGACTCCGCGGCATCCTGCCATGAGTCTAATTGTAAATTCATCACAGACGGAGCGGATCAATACAGTACTCTTGACTCCACACAAGTTTGTCCTATTGGATTTTTTTCTTCTTTTCATTCTGTTGGGGTAAGAGACGTCCATATGTGTTTGGACGAGGCGAGACATTAGTTTCAACACCATTCAACGTGTGAGAAAACATCCAAAGAGAGGAAGAGGAAACCTTCCCCCTCTTTCTGCTGTTTGCCCCGAATGACTCGGCCTTTGTGAGGAAGAAACAGAAGAACAAAGCCAGGTTGAGGCGGCTGTGTCCTCTATCTGACTGTGACCTTGGTGCTCCTGGGGAGAGAGCTCGCCATGAGCCAGCGAGGTGCTGAGAGAAGCCTGCGCCATTAAACCTGTGGGGGCTCACAGAGACACGGAGCTTCCCAGGGCTCCTCTCTGGCACTGCCGCGCCGTAACTGTAGCTCTGCTGCTAATGTACTGCTGGGCATTCAGGGAACACAGGGGGGGAGAGGCTGGCTGATCCGATCCTGCACTAAAACTCCATCTTACGCTCTCATTTGGTCTACCAAATGAGTTCACGTCTGCTGGTTCTCAATGGATTAGTGCACAACTCCAGTGTAAAAACATGGTGAAAAGCCAATGGGTTCCCAGTCCTGGAAATGACCAATAATTCAAAAATATATGCAAAGGTTTAAAAGAATGATTTTCTGCTAAATGCTGTTGTCAGCTAGTTACAGATCTCCGACAAACAAAAGCTGCGTTTCCGTTGACCAAAAGATTCCGCAAAGTGAAATTGCGGAAATAAATTTGCTTAATGGTAACATGGCAATTTTGATAAAAACTCACGTTTTTCAACAAAAGAGGATGAGGTGGTTTTTCAGTGTATAGAAACTGCAATGGAAACACTTTTTGCATCATACCCGGATGAACAGCTGAACGTTACTACTGGTGAAAAACGACAAAGAAGACGACAGGAAGTAGGAAGAGGAGGATGGTTTGTTTTTTGTGTCATTTGAACATGTTGAATCCAAAGTTCTTATGTAAAATCACCGACTATAATTTCCCCTGATACACTGCATACAAAGTTTGAGAGGCTTTTCACTCCAATGCCTGAATAAGACGCTGACGTTTCCTCTAATGTCTGATTGATGATGAGCGCTAGCGCCATGGCTGAATTATGAATATAATCCCATGTAATTATTTATGTCTGTCTCTGCCAGATTTTTAATGACTTATCGTGTGAACAAGCTGATTCACATGTTATTTTAATGTAATTATTATTTAACGGAAACACCACAATCGCAAAATTGTGTTGTTTTATTTTTATATATATTAGCGAAATATTGACAAAGACATATTTGTAACGGAAAGCAGCTTGTGTCTATATATAGAAATTAAAAGGCATCTGATCCAATCAGAGTCCAGCTGGGCAAACTCCCCAAAAGAGAAATCTGCGCTGAATGGGCATAATCAGCTGGGTTTTGTTGCAAAACTTTGATATTCTGCTAATCTTGAAAACACACTCTCTCAGTTGTTGTGTTTCCATTAAATAAGAAAAACAATATCATGTGAATAACTTTGTTCACTCATTAAGTCATTAAAAACATACAGCGCCATCATCCTCTTATTATTGTCCTGTCGTCTTTTTTGTCTTTTCAGCCAGTAGTAACATCCAGTTGTGAATCACGACTAGCGTAATATGTAAAAAGTTTCAGTTTTAAGAAATACGCTAATTTTAAAACACATGATTCTAGTGCAAAACATTTTTAAATAAAAAAAAAAAATGTTTTTTCAAAATTGGCATATTTATATTGCACAAATTGGCATTTTCGTAATTCCAATTTGTGCAATTTTCCAGTCAACCTAAATGCATCTAGTGACAAACATCAACAACATAAAACATTCTATAAAATTTCAGCACATATGATTAAATAAAACCTTAAAGCCAAAGAAAACTGTTCATCACCAATTCTTCTTTAAGTCCTTTAGGGTTTACTGTCTGTAAAGAGTGGATTCAAAATGCCGCCCTTTGTAGTAAGAGTTTATCTGTCATCTTATGTAGGCAAAACTGAAAGAGAATTAAGAATCAGGACATAAAAGTAAAATTCGCAAGAAAGATTAAAGATCTCCTGTTGCCAGATATTTCATATTTGTTCTCTGAAATTTCAAAGCATAGAAGTTGTGCATTAGAAGAAATATTATTTTGCTGTTATAACAAATTTATGTGCATAGGATCAAAGAGAAACATTCTATGGTTTTATTCACAATCTAAATGATCAGATTGTGAAGATTTTTTTAATATTTATATCTGAGTGCAACATTGGTTGCTTTCAGTCGATTATTTGAAAGTGCTTGTTCTGAATCTTTATCCAGAGAGGCCAGATGGATGGGTTGCACGTTTTTCCCCAAAGTGATAGACTCAGAAATTGCAGAGGAGCAGCAGCAACACCTTCTCAGTCTGTTACAGCAACAGCTTTCTTGTGCCATCACACAGCAAGATGCCTCCGACTCCACAGTGATGGCCATGTTTTTTCTAACCCGTGGCCAAAACAACCTCCAAACAGCAATACATGATTTATGAACTGAATATTATCATTTTTATTGGACATGTGCACTGTAGATACTCTGCATAAAGATATCAGAGAGCTGTTAAGAATGAAATTGAATCAATAACTGAATTAAAATCTAAATAACATATCAAAACTATCAAGAAATCACACATTTTTCTGGGAAAGTTTGCAGTAGTTGTCTCACTAGTGTAGCTGATTGATTCAAGCGAAGACTTTTTTTTTTCCAATTAGAACAAAATATGACCCAAAAATTAAGATCTTCTTGGATAAAACACAAAGTATTCATCTTTTAATAATCAAGCTTTCTGCTTTCCCTTTAATTTCATGGTAGATAGGACCATGATTTTCCATTATCCCAAACCTACTTTTAATTACATTATTAAAACTTGCCTGAATAAAGGAAGCTTTTTCGAATAAAGAGTGACCTAAATCAGGTTTTTATTGCTGAAAATAGACAATCTTTTTCAATCTTCTTGAAGTGGTTGCCTTTCTTTCAATAAGAAAAACATATGACACCCCTTTGTTTCACTCATTCCTTCCCTACAAAGGAATCTGAGTTTTTTAATTGCTTAATTAAAATAGTTCATGCTCAGTTTATTGTTGACTGGGAAAGAACATTTCAATAAAACTTCTTGTGATTGTAGTCTGTAAAAAATGTTTTTATTTTTGGCTTGTGCGTTCTCTTAAGTTTACAATTTTGGTTCATGCTACAAAAAATCTGGACACCCCGACTGAGACGTTGGCGTTTGCATGGCAGCCAATCCATGAGCGACATTCACTTTCCTTGGTGCTGATTGACTGGTGTGGAATGTTAGCTTCTGTGCTAATGCTAACACCATTTCCACTGCGTATTAAGGTATATTTGTGTTTAATAGGCAGTTGCAAATTTTTTTTGCAGATTTTAGTGATTCTGTGTCTGTAATCTGGACACAAAAATAACATTGTTCTCACTCTAATTGTGATGTTCAGATCAATCCAGAGATCCCAGACATCAGCAAATATGAAGTAAATGCTACATAGTAACGCCTAGTTCACATGGCAAGATTTTTACCTCGATTTTTGTCAGTTTTGTCTAAAGATAATCTTAAGAAATATTCCTGCCATGTGTCATCTCTTAAGTTTTGAAAGTCGAACGACAATTTTTAAATCTTGTCGCTTGAACCAGGTATAACTGTGTTTGCATCAACTCTGAAAACTGTTGTCCAATCAGTGCTGGAAATAAAGCCACTCTCACCACTAGCATGTATTGTAGCATCCAGAAACACTGCTTGACAGACTTTTAATTTGAAGGAGAGCTTTGGTAGCAGGAAGTAGGACAATATTAGTCTGCTGAAATGATTAATCGTGATGAATTGATTATTTAATATAATTGTCAACAAATGTAGTATTTGATTAATCGTTTTGGAGTATAGACTCAAAAAATGCCATTTGCTGAAAAAACATCATTTTCTGAACAGTAATAAATCCAAAACTGTATGAAACATATACATTTTACATTTAAGTTAAAAACACTTTGTGTGTAAATTTAAATTAACCAAAACTCCTAAAATAGTATAGCTTACTTCTTCTGGTTCAAATTCACAAAAGGAATGATACATCGCGGCATTTTAAGCACTAAAATGTTTTATTTAA
Organism: Brachyrhaphis terrabensis; assembly: GCA_903067065.1. Lineage (NCBI taxonomy): Eukaryota > Metazoa > Chordata > Actinopteri > Cyprinodontiformes > Poeciliidae > Brachyrhaphis > Brachyrhaphis terrabensis. The sequence continues at coordinate 61,911 of CAEGAG010167269.1, read as the reverse complement.
AGAGAATTTAATAATTTGTTTATTTGCATCTTTTAATATTCTTCTAATATTGCATAAAAAGGCTTAGTAGAATTTACAATTTTTTTAACCACTTAATTGATTATCAGAATAACTGAAAAAGTAATTATTGCAGATCTGCAATATTTACTGAAATAATCTAAACTTACCAGCTTCTTAAGAGAAAGATTGTTTATGAAACTGGAGGCCCTTTAGTCTTTAGACCAAAAGTCTGAAGACTTTTAATTTTTATTTTTTTTAAAACATTGTTTGAATTTAAATTAATTTAAGTGTCTTTTGGTTTTCAAATTTTCTGTTTTATTATTAATTTCACTCATAAATTAATCATTATTTGTGTTACTTTGGATGGAACTAAAGCTTCAGTTTCCAAACTGTATTATAGCACAAAACGTAACTCAAAACTCAATGTCTTCAATGCTGGATGAAAAGTTTATTCTGTCATATGTTTGTTTTTAAAGTCACCCTTTGTGTTCAGAGACACGATTCATCTCCCTTCATCACTGAAAAGGAAAGAAAAATTTAAGATGTTTGAAATGTTGCACTTCATGGTGTAAGAAGGATCCAAGTGTAGGAATAAACAGGAGGAAGGTAGATAGACGTTAGAACGAAACCAAAGAAAGTAAAAGACAAAAAGTGACAGAGGAGGAAAAGTAGACCGACTCAAATGAAGAGACAACGGGGACATCAACAGAGGATCTGGAAGAGAACAAAGGAAACGGAGGAGCAGAAAGTGGGAGGGGTGCCTGGCCGAGCGGAGAGAGGGGACTGAATGACAAGCAGAGAACAGGTGGTAAAACTGAAACTTGGAGACAAAAAGAGGTAACTGAGGACATTTAGAGAAAAAACCAGAAAATAACGGAGCAAAGCAGGACTCTGAAGAGTTCACTCCTAAATGATTAAACAGGAAAGGCATTTACAAGATCATAGCAATAAAGTGGAATTAAAGATGTAACAAGATCAGGCAAACAAAAAGTGGAATGAATTTAAACAAAACTAAGGTAGGAATAATCTTTGGAGGTCTTTTAGCTGAACCATAACTGAAACCTCAGTTAACAGTTTGGTGATTATTTTCAAACAGGATCTAATTATTTTTGGTTCTCATTTATCCCTTAATTAATGTGCTTTTTGTTTTTTTCCCAGGTTTAAGACTGAAACAATTAAGTGGGTTAATAGTGAATAATTGATGATTGAAATAATTGTCAACTAATTTAGCAATCAATTAATTATGTACTGGATTATGCCGACTCAAAACCCAACATTTTCAGAGCAGTAATTAAGCTAAAACTACAAAATATAAAAATATTTTACATGATAAAACACTGTTCTCTGTAAATATGTGGCATAGTTTTATCTTCACTCAGATCAAATTCACTCAAGGAATTCTGTTATTGCATTTTAGGCGATAAAAAGTTTAAATTATTTTATTAGCATCTTTTTATGTATGTCACATATTGAATAAAAAGGCTTTAGGGTTTAAACAAAAAATCAATAGAATGTGCCAATTTTTTTAATCAGATTAATCAATTAATTGATTAGTCATCAGAATAGTCAAATTCTAAAATGATTGTTAGTTGAATTCCTACTCAGATTATTTTCATGTAACTGTAAAATTTGTTTTAGTTTTCATGCAACTTTAATGTTAAACTTGCATAACATTTATGTTACCTTCAAGCTTTTATAAATGATAGAATAAAACTACAGTGAGGCTTCACCTCAAAAAACATTGATCAATAAATCACAGCCAGGTTTTCTCTGCAGAAATCTGGTATAAAAATATACCTGATGAGCATATATGTGTGAGTACCTGCCTCTTTATTTATCTTTCTCTGTTATTGCTTCTGCTGCTTTATTCCTTCCACTGCAGCTCTGATATCTTCCAGTCTATTTTTCACACTGCAGACATGCAAAATTATAATAAAATCTTCAAGGAATTGAACCCTAGATGACAAAAAAACCCCAACATATTAATTCTGAGATATTAAACACCCCCCCATTCCTGCTGCAGTTTTTACATATTCATCACAGGACTAATACAATTATCAATACTGTAATCTATTTGACAGTCACATGGTGCAGAGAAGTCATTACTTGTGAGCCTTCTTTAATGAACGAATCTAATGAAGTGCACTAATATGTTAGAAACAAGATTTCTCTCACCTTAGGGGGTGATATGCATATGTGTGTGTGTGGGGGTGTGTGTGTGTGTGTGTGTGTGTGTGAGTGAGAGAGAAGGGGGTTGGGTTAACTGATAGGTTTAAATGCTGATGACATGGATGGAATGACTACAATGGAAAAGAGTCAAGAAACCCAACATGGAAAGTTGGATGAAAAGTAAAACTAATGCTTCAAATTTTTCAGATTATGTCAACAAGCTTTAATGTATTCCATCCATCCATCCATCCATCCATCCATCCATCCATCCATCCATCCATCCATCCATCCATCCATCCATCCATCCATCGGAACTCAGCAGAGAAACAGATATTAAAGAAGCACCAATCCACTTTGTCACTTCTTTACTGCATAGCTAATAATTGTCTACTTCACAGATCATTTGTGATTCTGTTTGTTTTCTAAGGAACCTTTGAGTTCTACAGACTGGGTTGGATGTTTTACCACCTGATAGTCTGGTAGACTCGGTTCGACTGGAGACCACCATTGCAACATTTGCCACATCCTCAGCTGCTGTGGTTCTCTTTCTCACTGCACTGAGTTAAACAATCCAAACCCTTTGAGCAACCTGTTCCCTTCCTCGCCTGCACCAAGAATCACTGAACGAAACGACACAAAACCCTCTGAAGAAGACACTTCCTTCTTCAACAAATGCTAACAAAAATGGAATGGTCTCAGATTTTAGTGGTTGGAGGATTTCTTTTTTATCTTAGGCTGAAGACCACACACATTTGCTTTGGTTTTATTTACCCAGAATGCATGGCGCTTTAATCCATTTCTAGCTTTTGGAGTGGTTTCTGTTCTACTTAGTGTTCACATGGCATTCAACCCGAACCAGAATTCACTTCAACCAAACCAAGACCGAGGTTTGCAGGTGGACCAAAGCTTTCTTTTTAGCTCCGCATCAGAATTTGAGTATGCATTTAATATGAACTGGAGTTGGATTAAAGCAAACTAAACAGGGCTGGGGTGAATGCATTATAAATTTCCCACAGGAAGTTGATTACATTGCATTTGATGCAGGTGTATCAGAGTGAAGAAGTCTGAACACAAATGGTTTCTAGAATTTTCATATTCATATGAATCTTTGGCGTGAAAAGGAAGCACCTGGATGTTTGGTTTCTCTTCTCTTTTTCATTCATAGGAATTAAAATGAAAGAGAATGAACAGTGGGGGAACATTTTAGGGTTTTCGTTTTGAGACAGATGCTGCTGTCTTTATTTTTCAGGTACAAGAAGGAGCAGGACAGTTGTCGTATTTAAAGACAATAAATAAAACTGCTAAAGTGCTCAAACAGAAACCAGCTGCGGAAAGCTGCAGAGATTTAATATTTGATGTTTTTTTTTTTTTGGTTAAACTTCTGACGCCTAAAATAGCCTTGACTGTCTCCAACCACTCTATCCCTTAATCTTTCCAAGCAGATCCATTACCATATTAATAATGAGATGTGAACCAGTTATAGATTAAACTCTGCAATAAAGAAGCCTGCCAGGCACTCACACTGAGTCACTTTAATGACACTGATAATTATAACTCCATGTGTCAGAAATGACTGACAGGCATCCAGCACACATCATGTATGCAGATTCGCACACGCCTTCCCTTTTTCTGTCCTCTTCCACATCTTCTCCTCAAGCTAAAAATACTTAGCATCCATAATTAATTCTCCTGCTTTATATATAGGCACGACAATAACAAACTGGTGTATTCACCTTCTAACTGGCGCCAAGACAAAGGCCAATGTGTCCGAATATGGTAAGAGGAAGACTGCAGTGAGAAAAGATCCATTCAAAACATTTTTACAAACTTTCAAAAAAAAAAAAAAAGATGTTTCTTTTCCTCCATTCTGCCGCTGCAGTAAACAGAACTTATCCAGAACCGCAAACGACCCCAGAACCTCTTGGTTCCTCCTGATAAAGTGGCAGAAAAAGAGAGAAACTGTAAGATATGTTTATGTAAACAACATTTGCTGTGGGATTCTCTCAGCAGGATCGCTCATTAAACAGGGGGGAAATAGAAAAAACGCAGATAGTTTGCAGCGTGCATGGCTCGCTGTTGCTCCGTGTCTGACACTAAGCTGCTGCTGCCGACATTGTGTGGAATGGATTGTGTTCTGTGGCTTTGTGAGATGCAGCGGTTGGCGCCTAATGTGAGCGTAAGTGGCGCAGACTGGGTGAGAAACGATGTTTGCTTCCCTTGTTGCTGAAGCGTAGAGGCCTCCGTATGCACTGAGGTTTGTGTCTGCGAGTAGAAAAAAGGCTGAGTGATTGTGTGTGTGTGTGTGTGTGTTTGATTCTTACAGAGCACATGTTATGCTTGACTTCAGTTTGGATAAATCAGCACATGAAGGGTTATATAAATAGCTGTTTAAAAACATCTATTCATTTCAGCCCAGACAGATTAAAGAAGTGAAAAGTGCTTTTAAGATATCAGGTGAAAGAAAATCATAAAATATGCTTAATGTAAAATAAATAACAAGCATAATAAATGATAATACGATTCAGAATCATTTTTAAATGTCCCAGTATCAAAATTGATAAAAACAAAAAACAAAACAAGAATAATAAACGATTATTTTATTACCTAGATTCAGAATCAATTTAAAATGACATAGCCTATATAAAAAAATAAAACAATTCTGCTGTCTGTCGGCTTCTATTTTGTAATTACGTGGGACGTCCTGACGTCATCACGGTACTGGAACGTGCGCGGGAAGCGCCAGTGGAAATCAACTGGCTCCATTTTCGTTTAAGGCAAACATTTGGACTGATTTTGGTTTTTACTGAATTCCCGAGAAGAAGATCGAGCTGGACATGAACTTCATCATGTGTAAAGTTCGCAAAATGAAAACTGAACACTTCGGAAACACCGGAAATGTGTGGAGCCACGCTAAAGCAAAGGTAAGCCTTCTAACAGGTGTTCTGAGCACTGTGTGAAGACGTTTGTGTGATTGTCAGAAGTCTGCCGCCGTGTTTTATGCAGAAATGCTCTGAGGCAACACAGAATTCAATTGCAGTAGCCACTTTTCAACCGCTGGAGGGCAGCACTGACGCAGCTAAAGGCTAAATGTTGCAGAACTTTGTGAAAAACACGATTCTCTCCACCAACGGGCTCTTTGCACGTCAGCTTCGGGTTTAAGCGGCTCGGTCGCTTCCGGTCTATTGAAAATGGGGTTTTTACACAAGGGGCTTGCAGGGCTTTTCCAAGGTAACAATTAATAATGTACATTGATCCGAAGCTCCAACAATAAGCTGGAGAAAGGTTTTAAGATGTACGCCTCGTTGTACATTCACAGATACGAAGGTGAGTTTTACTTTATTTAAACTTTGCGACTAGCATTAACTTTAGCGTATGATAGTAGGCAATACTCTTGGACATTTTTATTATAAAAATTTTCTATTTAACTACATTTTCATTCATTATAACTAACAATTTTGTGTTTATTTTCAAGTATATTGCTGTAATGTGTGTTTGTTGTCGTTTGTGTCAGAGACCAAGTAACTGGGGAAATTACAGTTCGGACTTTTTGCTTCCGAACTATGAGGAAGCAGAAGACCCACAGCTTAAAAGCAGGGCAGCACTGGTGTCAGGGTTCGAGTTCAGCTGACTGTCCAGGTTCAAAGTTGTTGGTTTTACAAAATTTTGGCCGTGTTCCTGAAGGTCTCCGTGTTATTTCGTTTTAATACTTTTGCATGTTTCTTGTGAAGAGCTCAAATAGGACGGTGTTTACAGCAGTGTGTACAGGCGGATCAGTTGCTCGGCTGTCTGGATCTGGTCTGCTCTCTCGTTCCCATAAACTCGCTCTTTCAGGCTGAATACAGAAGTGATCCCATGGAAATAACACAGGGACGGCTTCTTTATTTACCCTCCATCTCCCCCCAGTAGTTTTAGGCTAAAGAAGCTGATCCGGAGTGAAGTGAAGGCTGCAAACCTTGCTGTGCCGCATTAGCTTTAACTGGTAGCGACAAATATTTACAAGTCTTCTTAATTCAGGATCGTTTGGAAATCCATGAAAACTTAAAAGCCCACTATATGTGGAAGACAGCAATGTTCATGGTATTGCTTTATTTGCTTCTGAGGTACGACTTTGTCCTTCCAGCTGTCATGGCAACTCAAAGCGGAAACAAGAAAACAGCATTTCGCTCATGCGGATGTGACATCAGCGCCGTAGGTGCAAAGAGCCCATACATCTAATTACATTTTAAAAATTACTTTTACATCTTATTTAGCATCAAAGAGCGTAATTATCATTATTCATAAAGTAGGGTAGGGTAAGCACACAAACAATATTATTAAAGACGAATACATTGAAACCTTGTGATTTGGTTAAATTTAAAACTGCACTGTTTATGTTTAAAGCAAGTCACTGAGCTTTCAGAGAATCTAAAAGATATGATCTGTGACGAGACGATAGGTTATAAACTAATTGATTTAAGAAACAGTGGAGTGGATTTATGGAACAGATTAATTGTTTAATTGAAACAATATAAATACATAACTCATATAAAAAGTAATTTTAAATAATTATATGGTGGAACATAGACGTTAATGGTCACATGGAGTGAAACTCTGCAGTGAAATAAAAAAAGAAAAAACAGAATTTCTTTCACAACAGAATTTTCTTCTGTTGTGAAAGAAATTTCACAAAAGACATATATATATATAGCCTATATATATATATTACATTTTCATTACTTTAAATGAAGACTAGTGTGTAAAGAAAGTGGGCTTTTCAAATAGTTATATGAATATATATCATGGTATATGTCTGGCTTATATGATTAAGTAGATACTATTTTATTAAGACCTTGCCATTATTTCTGTGTCCACCTAGCTCTTAAACATCAGCAGCATTTTTACAACTTTGAGTTTTTCAGATTTTGCGACTTGGATTGTGCTTCAAAAACACTCAGTTATTGTAAGGCTTTTAAAGTTTTGCATGATGAGAAATAGAAATAATAAGCTTCAAACTGACAAATTTGGTCATAAACTGAAAAATGCTTGATTTATATATAAAAAGTAATGCTGATACATTTCCTGCAGGAGAGTCTCATGTTGTCATGTGCTGCATTGCATTTACTACACCTGATATTTAGAAATTATAATGATCTACTATGCAGTCCTGTGTGTACCTGTCTGTGAGTGAGTTCATGTTGGTCTCCATCTGACTTATTTATTGGGGAATTTGATGTACTGACAGTGAGTTCGTGCCACACTTAAAGCAGTTTTCTGCAGCAAAGCAGGCAGGTGAGTCAATCTTTGGTGAGCTCTCATTACCCGCCTGTGGATGCACAGCCAGGGATGGAAAAGGAGCAAAGAAATGAGGGGAAAAAAGAATAGAAAGGAAGGAGATGTTATCTTCTAACATAAAAAGGGAGAAAATGTTTGCCTTTACTGGTAACGCAACACATGCTTTGTGTAGAGTTTTAACTGCGTTCAACAGCAGGTCAGTGTTTGTTGGGGGCGTGCAGAGACGTGTGTGTGTGTGTTTGTATGTCCCAGCCCATCTGTATGTCTTTATGGAGGGGAGTAATTGAGTGGTGCAGGACAGAGCTCAGCACCGCAGGGAGCCAGCTGGAGTTATTGAGGGATGAGCAGTCTGCCTTTGGGAACCAGAACCTCAAAACAAGGCAGCAAGGCAACAAGGGCGGGGGCAGGAAGGATGAGGAAAACTGGGAGGGACAGAGTCAGAGAAAGACAGTGGTACAGTATTTTACCAAAAGATGCATCTCCTGCACTACAGGTGCAGGTGGAAGGACGAGTAGAGGGCTGTATCTGCTCATTTATCACAACTATACAACCGTTGATGTAGCATCAATGGTTCTGAGGCCAGTATATGTTAAATTGTAGAAAAAGATGAAGTTATAGATTACGAGGTGATCAGCATCATCTTATTCCAGCCATCCATCCATTTTCTGTTCACCCTTGTCCCTAATGGGGTCGGGAGTTGCTGGTGCCTATCTCCAGCTGCATTCCAGGCGAGAGGCGGGGTCACCCTGGACAGGTCGCCAGTCTGTCGCAGGGCACATCATCTTATTCATTACCTGCAATTTATTTCTGTTCATCATGTTACTGACAAACAAGCGATTCAGAGAGACTAGAGAGACCGCCACCAGTATTTAAGCTCCTCTCTCCTTCTACACTTGCTTGTATGGAGCTAAATTAGTGTCACAAAGATTCACAAGTGTATAAATTATGTTTTAAATGTACAACATAATTCACAAATGTGCAGAGCCTCCCCTGCCATCATGAAAAAATAATATACAATGATAAAATCATTTATATTGCTATTTTCACCCTGTGGTTTGTACTATAAAGTACATATTTTTCATTTAGCTTAACCAGTTCTGATTATTTTTTCTTCAAAATCGCTGAATTTTCACATTTTCCCACTCAAATGCTATGAAGTGCAGCCGGTCTTCCGGTACCAGTTAAATGTTAGAATTGAAAGTTTATTGATCTTTGAGAATATGTGCTTGTATTATTATGTCATTACCATTATTATACTTGAAAATGGTCTCAAAACAACAATGTTATGATTTATCGCAATAACTTCTGGAACAATTTATCATCCAGGAAAATTTGTTTCCGAGACAGGCCTGTTTGACTCTGAAGTGCCGCTGCCTGTTAATCAGTAATGTTCTGCTGCCTGTGATAATCCTGATCATAATATGTGTGTGTCTTTGTTTTTGATACAGTGTAAGGACCATTTCTCCAACAAATGTTTCATCGTGAGGACCTACTGCTCCCCATGGAGCCCAAACCTGGGCTGGGATCCAGCTTCTCCCAGTCAGCAGAGCCTGTGTGAATGCTAATGCTAGTTAGCATGGCCACTGATGAAGGCAGATAATAAACTGTTTTCCTATAAAGGTGAGTTGTTTTTTCACCATTAGCTCATTTAGCGGCGTACATGAGAATGATTGACAGCGATAAAATCCTCCTCCTGGCTCTGATTGGCTGTTTTTGACTGCTACATTTCTTCATACACGACACAGTGACAGCTTTAATATACATGCAAAAAATATATTTTAGTAAAAGTTACATACTGCAGCTTTAAAGTTAGGGTTAGATTAAACTTCTGGGTTGTAGTTGTAGGCGTAAATACATAAATGTTGTTAAAATGAATAGAAGTCAATGCAAAGTGCTCAGTTGGATAGAAGTGAAAGTACGAGTGAGTGTTTGTTTGTTGGTGGAACAACTTTGTGACCAGCAGCCAGGATGTGAAACAGGGCCTGAGCTCACACAGACAATGCACCTCACGTGTGTGTGGGGGTGTGTGTGCGTGTGTGGTGGGGGGTTGCCTCTCTCTCTCTCTTCCTTTCTCGCCCATCTGGACACATCCATTTATTCATCCCGGTGTCCCAGTGGGCCGGTGTGGGGGTCTCAGGCAGATCTGATGCTGGCATCCTCTTATCCATGTGACCACCTCCGCACGCGCTTCCTCCTCTCGACCACATCCAGCAGCGCGCGTGTGTGTATGTGTGTGTGTGTGTTCACAGGCATGTTCACCATCTGGGGGAGCTCACCGACCCATGAGCAAATCAATGCTCATGTATCGATGTGCTGTTTTATGTGGCACTTAACAATAAAAACCCAATAAGCTATGACACAGATAATCTGGCTGGGCTTTATGGCTGCTCTGCTTTTCCTTTTTAAGCAAATGAAAAGAGTTATTTACCCCGTATTTTTTTTAAACTGACGTTGACTTGAAGCGGCGACATTAATAAAAAGGCTGCCGGGTGTGGAGGTGTTTTTCTACCAGTCCACCACTCTGTGCTGACAATTAATATCATGAAACTCTGTTATTGCAGGACTGTGTGTGGGTTGATAATATTGTTTGTGGATTTGCCCACCTGCAGATTAGAATGCAGGATTATTTATGGAGGGAAACGGGAGAGAATTGCTGTCAGCTGAGTGTAATTATGCAGGACCTTAAACCGGCCCTGTGTGGGTGACTCAGGTACAGCTAACATGGCAACACGACGGGAAAACAACAGCGCTCCTTGTTTTATTGAAACTTTTGTGTGCATGTTTTCTCCTCCAGGTCAAACTACTTACTTTACAGGTTCACTCGCATGTTGCATGCTTATGTCTGTGGAGCACAGATGGTGAGAGGAGAGCATTTCTCAGACATCTCAGAACAACGATGTGTTGACTGTCTTTGACACGAGTCACATGTGACTCAAGATTTCACATAAACGTGAAGATACAGCTGAAAGCAGATTTTTATATTATCTGCTTAAAAAGCAAATTTTTTTCTGACTATCTGACATCAAGTCAGAAAAAAGTTTCTCTTTAAAGTCAGTTAGGATCACCAAATTTATTTCTTTTTGCAGATTCATACAAAATATTCCTATTTCATAAGACTACTAGTTTAAATAAACTAAAATGATGATCCGTTTAAACAATTTAAGTATACCCAGATGATGACAACTTAGCCTGAAGGAGTCACGTTCATCTGTTTAAATAATTACAGCATTTGATGTCCAGCCATCAAATGGTCCAGGAAGATTTACATGTTTTGGTCCAAAATGTGTAAATTTGAGTCCAATATGAGCCACTGCAGACTGAGCTGTTTTGCTTTTATTCTTTGCAAAATTCAGCTTAAAAATTTCATTCGATTTTTAAGTCTTGTTATAAAAGCTCAGTTGGATTTAGGTGCAGACTTTGACTAGGCCATTCTGACACACTAATGTGCTTTGGGCTAAACCACCCCATTGTCTCCCGGCTGAATGTTTGGAGACTTTTAAAAGATTTACTGAAAACATTCTCCTGCATTTAGTTTGATTCATCTTGACAAGCTTCCTGGTAACTGCTAGGCGTTAAATTGTCCCAGAAGTTATTGCGATAAACGATAATATTGTTGTTTTGAGACCATTTTCAAGTAATATGGTGATAATTGCATAATAATGCAAGAACATATTCTCAAATATCAGTAAGCTTTAAATTATGATGAACATTTAACACTGGAACTGGAAAACATTTTAAATATCCAAAATAAAAAATGAAACAACAAATACAATGGATTGAATCTCTAACAAAATCTTCCTTCAAAAAATGGGCTATTTGAGACCAAAGCACTAAACTGAAGACTGTTTAGTAGAAAGACAAATAGAAATAGTAAAATAGATAAATAAATCATGCAAATGGAAATTAATTTACGATACTATTAAATAATTTATTGTTTATTACGACAATCCAAAAGTATTCAGTCTCACCAATTCTGGGGAAGCTCCAGGCTGTAAAACATCCTGATAATTAAGAAAAACTGCACAGATCAGGCTAAACAATATGGCCGCCCTGCTAATGACGTTTTGGTTTCCTTTGGTTACCAAAGCAGCCCTGACCGGGCTTACAGGACCGCTGACCGTGTGCTGTGGTATCTGGCATGTTTGTCCAGAACTTCCCACTCTGATGCTAGATTGGACCAAGATCGTAAGAGTTTGGAGGCAGAGCCAACATCTCAAATTCATTGTTCTTTTTTCTTTAACCATTCCTGAAGTGGTAAAATGAAAAATCATCCTGAAAGAGACCAGAGTTCCCAGAGCAAACCAACTTTTTTTAGCAACCTATTTGGATAAAATTCTCCTTTTCTCTTCAATCGTTCCAGCCACTGAGGTACAAGTGAGAAGCTCAGCTATTTGTTTCATTTTCAGCCAATCATGAATATTAATTGTTTCATCTGTGCAACAGCCAAATCTCCTGCATGTTGTTCATTACTGTCAGGCAGCTGTCTTCATTACAGAGACGTCCTCTTACTGTACAGTCATGTGTGTGAGCGCTCGGCGGGGGGTTTATCTCTGACGATCACTCATACTGCTACATGTCTGTTCCTCTGAGTCGAATCATCGCTCGTCTGGCCCGATCAATCAGGAGAATCCATTGTGGCTCACTGAAAAAACCCCAATGAGCTCCATCAATAATGGAGCGCGCTCTCCCCGTCTACGGCTATTCCCTTAATGAAACAATATCCTGGTGAAATTTTGCTCTGGGAAAGGAAAAACCAAATTAACCTGCAGCCATTTAGTCTCTCAGTAAAGATTTCTGCTGTTTGCTTGTTGATTTTTAATGGTAATTGAACCTTTCATCAAATATATTTTAAAATCAGACTACGATAAAGTATAAAAGGTAGTTTTCAAAATTTATTTTTTTTTGCTGAAATCTGAGTTTGATTTTACATGGTGACATGATTTACAACCTCAAATCGATCTGCATGCGTAGAAAAAGAACGTCGACATCACACAGCAGCGCTCTGTTTACAGATGTCATAATGAACGCTGCCGCTATCAACTACTCAAAACATGTTCATTACATTTTCTGTACAAAATTATTCTTAGATAATGAGATTTCATCTCCTCAGTTCTTCCTGTTTCGAGCTTCTATTTTGTCACTTTTTTGCAAATGAGCTGCTGTTAGGCATGCCCCCAACTCAATGTTTGCACTTTGTACATGTCAAAATGAATTCAAACAGATACGTAATTTTATACCCGTACATCTTTGACCCTGAATCAAGACACAAAAGCAGAAAAACAACTGTTAAGAATGCAAGAAGTATTTTCTGGATGGTAAGTCAATAACAAAATAAGTGTCTTTTCCAGCATATGGCAGCAAAACCAGCTGGTCAGCTCTGCTTGGGTTGCTAGGTAATGGGGTAGTGCCCGCCAATTGTGACCTCACAATCTGGAGGTTTTCCAGACACTAAAAAACTTCCAATTTATTGCCTGAAAAAAATTACTAAAAACAAGCACCAAAAAAAGAGTAGAGATGCAAATGGAAGTACAAAAACGTGTAAAAAGTGAATTTTACATAAAAGGTTCCCTTTAAATGGGCCGTTCTGCGAAGCGGAGAGACAGGACTTTTTATTTTTTAATTAGTTGATGCCAACTGTTGTCACCAACCAGTAATTCACATGTAGCCAGGTTGGTTTGGATAACTTTTTTATCCATTAATAAATAAAATCATCCTTTGAAAACTTGCCTATATGGGGCAAATATGTTTTTTTTTACAACCTCTGTATAGTTAAACACAAAGCTTAAAGAGAAGGAAACATTAGAGAGATGAAACAATTGAAAGCTCACATTGATTTATTTGTGTGCTGCTTTTTATCAATTTGCATACAAGCTAATACCATTAACAAAAGGGCACCGACTGACTCTAATTCCCATCCCCCAAAGATGCAACAAGAGAAATCAACGGGAGGAAATAATGGCCACATTCACTCCTTCAAAACATCACACATGAAAGAATCGCAGTAATGTCCTCCCTCAAGCAGCCTTCATTTCCATTAAGGATACATATTACTCTCTTGTCCCTATTAACCCAGGCCTTCCTGGGTGCACACTAGCTAGAGCACCAACAATGCGTTCGCCTTGTTAGCCCTCCTGTGACTACCATTAACTCTGCGCTAAGATCATTATTTAAACACTAAAAGCATCGCTGGCATTTTGAACGAAGCAGAGCCAAACCTGAAACCTATTCTATAGTCGCAGCTGCGGCGTGTAGTCTGGAATCTGTCGAGGGGCCGGTAAGAGACGCTCCATTGAACCTCTACAAACAACACGAGCCAGAAATGAACCACTGAGGTGGGAGGAAATATGGAATGTTTTCCTTTCTTTCTAGAAGAAAGAGAGCACGGATGATGGAGCACGGAGGTGAGGGAGACGATGAGAAAGACAACAGAGCGGAGATGCAAACTGGGGAAATGAAAGGATAAGTTTTTGCTTGTGATTTATTAAATCATAAATTAAACATAAACACCCAGGAAGCGTGTGCGTCATCAGTCTGGTACTCAGTGGAAGCAGTAGAACAGGCCTCTTCGTCTTTATGGCAATCCTTTTTAACATAATATCAGTTTTTATCTAACTGTCCATAATTACATTACAGAATTTGACAAGACACAACTACATTTTGACTAATCCAGAATGGTAATTTAAGATATCTGCATTAACATTCTGAGTAATAATAATAATAATAATTCACGATATCGTCAATTACATGTTAATGTTTTAAAATGTATTTCAAGATATCTCAAATAAAGTCACTGGGTTCATAATTTGAAGAGTCACGTATCACATAAACAAATTGAAAATGGAGTATTTTCAAATATCTTTTTTTGTTTTTTTCTGATTTTCATTGTTTTATTGAAATTTCAAAATGCTATGTAAATCTGTGAAATTTTGACTAGACAAGACACTAATTAAAGATATCAGCAATGTCATTCTGACTACTCAGAATGTTAATTTAAGATGTCTCAAATAGGAAAGCGATCCAGTTAAAGATATCTCTAATTCATTTTGAGATATCTTAAAGGGGTCACATTATTTAAAATTCATATTTTAGACATTTTTGTACTTTCTTTCGGGTCTCAACTGATTCTAAAAACAGCCCAAATGCTCAAAAAAAGCACCCGGCCTGTTTTTGGCAATATGTTTATATTTTTTGGTGTCTGGAAAATTAGCCGTGTCAAAAACTTCCAGAATATTACATGGCAAATCTGCAGGCACTGCACCATTGCCTAGAAACCCTAACAAAGCCCAGCCTGTTACCTAGCAACTCAAACAGAGCTCTAGCGTGATTGGTCAGCTGGTTTTCCCACTACATGCGCTGCAAAGTGGCTGCTGGAAAAGACAAGTGTTTTGTTGTTGATTTACCATCCAGAAACCACTCACAAGGCTCTTCTTCTACTTTCCAGAGATGTACGGTTGTATAATTGCGCACCTTTTTGCATAAAATAGGAAGAACTGAGCAAACTAAAATCTCACTATCTAAAAATTATTTTATGCAAAAAATCAGAATGTTTTCTGCAGGCCATATCCTAACCTGTTCAATGAATCATAATAGGTCACCTTTCCAGATATCACTAATTTAGGCTTGATTTGCTTTCAGGATGTTTGCAATTTAATTTACACCAGTAAAATCTATTTAACTACTATCTGGAATGCTAGTGCGGTCAAACTGATTTTATGTTAGAACGGCCTGCCATACAGCCTTCTTTTAGTTACACAAAGGATGCCTGTGACGCTGGTGTGAATCTATAACCTGTCCCCTCGCTGTGACTCACACGGATCCATCCGTCCCCCCTACCTGTGGGGTGCTCTTTCCCACACACACACGCACAACACACACACCCGTGTACACACATGCAGGTGTAAGACTGTGCATCCCCTCCCCTTTGCGCACACCATCCACCCCAAGAACAACAGCGATATTTACAGCCTTGTCCCCAGGAGGCCAGGTTTCTCGTCACGAAGGCGGCGTTCTCTGAACACACAGAACCGTAGGTGACTTCAACGATCGTGGGCAGGCGGAGGGAGAAAGGACAGCTATTATAGATCCTTACAGGAAGCACTGCTCCGGTGTGAAGCCCTCCGTCAATCCTGGAGAAACAATAAGTGAAGCAAGGCCTTTGACGTCATGGTGGTTGTAAAAAACAGAGACAAGGCTGGAAATTAACGGGGGCTTCTCTGAGGAGGGCAGAGTATCTTCCTGTTGCTATAAAACTTCAAGTGTCTCAGTCTTTGATGTTTGGTTTGAGGGTAAAATAAGAAAAATGTTTAGAGAAAAGGATGAATATAGGGAACTAATAATAGGGCGTTTTCTCCCAGGCCACTGTGTTCTCTCATTACACCAGGACATGCTCATTTATTCAGCATCATCAGACGTGACTAAATTTACCTGGTATCCATCATCTGTCTACTAATCTGTCCATCTATCTATTCAACATGTTCAGTGTCTCCTGAAGTGTTTTTTTATCTATCTATCCATCCTTTCAGCTGAATATCTCCAACTGCCAGCTAGCATCACAAACCTTGTCTTTTTTTGTATCATTGCCAAATTTTCTTTTCCCAGAGCAAACCATGATGTTTGAGTTGGAATTAAAATGATTTATTCCTCAAGTTTTTGTATATTTGTAACAGTTACAGCTCCTTCCACATTTGTTGCCAGTCCTGAGACAGATGTGCTCAAGAGCCTTAAAGCAAATGTTTTTCATGGAGACTCCTCTTGTCCAGAATTATGAAGCATGTCTCATGTCACTGACATGAAAGTCTGCTACTACAGACTGAAATGTGACATGACCGTTCAGATTGCAGACACTTTGAAAACAATTGGATTTGTATCTGATTTAGTTCCACATGTGGAAGTGCCACAAATTAGATTTTTTTGGTGAAAAGATCAGAATTGGGCTGTTCAGACTGAAACGGAGGATGATTGACAGCACTAAGACCCTCCTCCTTGCTCTGATTGGTTGTTTCTTGTCAGCGCTGGGAGAAAGCAGGGGAGTTTGATTATTTTCACAGATTATCTTTCTCACAGCATAGTGACAGTTTGAACAAGTATGTAAAAATATTTTTTATAAAAATTACATACTGCAACTTTAAGGAAGGAAGGTAAATATTTGCTCCTCCCTTTGTGACTAAAGAGTGGCTGAGAAAAATGAGCTTGTGTGACTTATTACA
Organism: Brachyrhaphis terrabensis; assembly: GCA_903067065.1. Taxonomy (NCBI): domain Eukaryota; kingdom Metazoa; phylum Chordata; class Actinopteri; order Cyprinodontiformes; family Poeciliidae; genus Brachyrhaphis; species Brachyrhaphis terrabensis. The sequence goes on along the minus strand of CAEGAG010167269.1, from coordinate 45,265 downwards.
TTTATACTCCAGTGAAATAGGAAGTGATAGATCAGTAAAAAAAAAAAAACTAAACATTTATGTCATGGATTTAAGCATGCAATTGTTAAAAACTGCAGTTCAATTTGATATTAAACTTTGACACTAAAATATAATCTTTTTCAGGATTTGCCAACTAATATTTACAAGTTTTACAAGTGCTCCTTTGGGATCCTGGGAAAATATCTTAAATTTTTTCTTTCCAGAAGAACCCAAACATTTCACACAGAGGTGCTGGAACGCTTAACAACCTTAACATTTCACACTGAGGCAGAAAGCGACAGCAACAACTTTCAGAAGCAGCTGGCTGTGCAGCCAAAACTCAGCTGTATGTCAGCGGTCCAGACGAAAATAATAAACTCATTTAATACCTCCAGATATCGTGCTACTAAGCAACCGGTTCATTCTACAATAAATGGGAAATATTCTAATAAACATTTGTTTTATAGGACCTGCAGAAGTCTGATCAGGATGAAAGAAGCGCCGTTAACTTTACAACTTCTTCGCCATATTTGGCAACATTTCAAACTCGCTAGCAACTTTTATTCTTCAAACAACAAACTAGTGACAAATCACAAATGTACAATTTCATTGATCAATGCCATGTAGATATTACATGCTGTGGACATGTAATATCCACAGCATGTAACTTATCTACATGTCCACGTTTGATTGAGTTAACGGAATTATTCAATGGTAGTCTTTTTGCCGTCCAGCTTTGTCCGCATGCGCAAAATTTCCTTATGTAAACAATAACATGCAGGGGATCTATATTTGTAAATATGATTATGATTAAGTGCCTCACCAACTACCAACCTCACCGTACGTCACTGCTTTGTATGTAGTTGTACCAAGCTGTATTGTCAGAACCAATAAGAAAATTCATCTGCCGTAACCAGTTCAATCTAACAATGGCACCACCGAGGCGGTTTTAGGCAAAATGATACAGAACTGAACAGATTTACACAAACAATGTTGCATCAAAATAGAACACTAAATAATATATTTGCAAAACTTTTGATTTGGTTTAGTTACACTTTAAGCGACTTCTTGATTCTGCCAGATCTCATCTGGCCAAGTGAAACTGATGCCAATTAATGACAAACCGTATAATCATTTCAAAACTGCATTTTGTATTTCTTCAGCTTATCTTTGTTTGATGATCTGAAACATTTTAAGGTGACAAGAAAAGCAAGAGCAGGTAATAAGGCAACATGGACTTTAACTCATCTCAGTTTTTGTGTTTATTTCTCTGGTTTTCCGATGGAAGCAGGATGTTTATCCTCGTTCTACATCACCAGTTCTCAGGCCTGCATTTTTAAAGCAAAGATTTTGACTCAGCCTGGAGGATTACCTGCTGTTCCTGTGGTAAGTGGAACAAGACGCAGAGCCTGCAGATATCAGCTCCCAGCTTTAGTCCGGGAGGGAGACACCCTGCCTACTTCAGGTCTCAGCTCTGAAGGTTTTCTTTTTGATAAAGCTTACAGTTAAGACTGGAGATCTTGACTCATCCCTTTTGTAGTGCTACTAGGTCCTTAGAGACTTCCCATGATTCACTGAGAACTGAGAAGTTTTATATGTTATGCATTTATGCAACTTATCCTCAAAAAACAAGTAGATAATGAATAAGGTGCAGGGTTCCTAAACATTTCCCACAATAAAATTCAAGCACTTTTCAGGCATTTTCAAGGTAGGTTTTCAAACTTTTCCAGCACCACACTTTGGAGATAAAGACAATACAAATGAACTACTGTTATTAATATTTTTGTGGTAGTATTCTGCATCCTATTCAAGGTCAACTAAAATACAGCTAAATTTAATGTTTTGAAATGTCTCTGTCACACACAACTTATACACCAGAATGATCCTGGAATAAAACTAATGTAACAAAAAAAATCCCCTAATTTCAGTATTGTTGTTTAAAATGTAAGATGATCATAAAGTCACTGAGCCATTAAACACGATCAATATTCATTATATTGAAACAATCCAAGCATGTAAAGTTAAGATAATTGACCTTTGTGCTCAAATTATATATAATTTACAAAGAAAGTCACAAAAGGAAAAGCTAAAAAATAATTTTGGCGATTCAATTCGGATTTAGTTGTTTGGAAAAAATGTTCTTTTAAGTAATACATTTAAATAATGTCCAAATTTTAGCTTTTGATCCAACTTTTGATTGCACTTTATTACACAACTGTACAGTTTGAATTTGAAGCACTTTCAATGGTTTTATACAGAAATCAATCACTTTCCAAACATTTTGAAGGATTCCAAGGGTGATTCATATTTTTGATGTTTCCTCCATCCATCCATTTTCTCCCTAGTGGGGTTGGGAGGTGTAGGTGCCTATCTCCAGCTGACATTCACCCTGGACAGGTCACCAGTCTGCTGCAGGGCAACACAGAGACAGACATGACAAACAACCATGCACACACACACACACACACACACCCCCCCACACACACACACACACACACCTAGGGAGAATTTAGAGAAACCAATTAACTTACCAGTCATGTTTTTGGACTCTCCGGAGTACCTGGAGAGAACCCACCATGCACAGGGAGAACCGATCAGAAAGACCACGGGTCAGGAATCGAACCCAGGACCTTCTTGCTGCAAGGCAACAGTTCTGCCAACTGCGCCACTGTGCAGCCCTGAATTGAAAGCTAACTTTTGCAATGTTTCACTTATAATTTGGGAAAATGTCTTGTGGTACGTGAAATAATCTGCCAATGGAACTAGTATTTTTTCATTGAAAGGAATTATTGACTGAAACAAACTCCTAAATCTTTCTGAAAAGTGACTTTTAAGGTAGTTTTGTCTTATTTCAAGTGCACAAAGGTATTTGAACTACTAACTAGATCAAAAACATTAGATTTTGTTTTTGCAGTGTTATACTAATTGACAATTTATATTGTCAATAAAACAAATCTTTAAACATGCTCTTCACAGCAGGATGTGCATCACCTAGACATCCGAATAAATCACTTTTATCATTGGATGTTTACATTGTATGAAACCTTTACCTTCATTTTATGCATCACTTTCAAGGAAAAAAGCGTCTCTTGAAGTGATGCTCCTTTTTCGAATTGCTTCTGCAGACTGGACAACCAAACTGCGCAGCAACCCGTCGATTCAGATTTGCAGGCGAATATTTCTGCTAAAGCCTGCTGCTAATTTCAATACTTAACTCAGCGGTGATTTATAGACTTGATTCCCCACAGACGCTGCACACAGCCAAGCCTAATGAAACACACCGCTTTAGACGGGAACCGGAGAGTCCAGAGAGCCGTGCCATGTGGAAAACGAACATATGGATCGCTGCGCTCCCCTCCAACATTCCTGAACAATCTGGACAGGACATTGAGCATTTTATCACCAGCACTCAGCTGTTAGGCTGCTGAAGCATCCAGCCGCTTGTTTCCAAAGAGATGTGCATTTTATCAGTTCTGGAGGAAAACAGGAAGAGGCTGATTTTACATTTCTACCATAAATTTGTGCTACTTAATGTTACCACAGCCATATTTGGAGACTTTCTGTTGTTGTGTCCTAACAGTGTGGCATCTGGGCTTGTGCTGTTGGGTTGAAATTCTTGTAGCGGGATCACTTGAGGTTATGTCATCAGTCTGAACCTGCAGCAAGCTGCAGGTTTTTTAAAAAGTTGTGGAAAGCAGGAATCATTTTACATTTATTCAGAAATTAAACCAAAATCTGCACATCCTCAACCACATTATTTCCACGAAGCTGCCATCATTTCATCACGTGTCAAACATTCTCAGAAACATAGATCCAGTTTTCATGAGTTATTGTAAACAGGATGTTTGTGTCCTTCCTGAAACAGAGACAGGCTCGTATAAATGCTGTGTAGACGCTACAGATCATTTAACACAGGGGTGTACAAACTTTTCATATGGGACAAAATTGTCAAGTCAGAATTACTTGTACCAAAAAAAGAAAAATCTAAAATAACTTAAAACAATAAAGAAATGACACAACAATCTTTTTTTATGTGCTTAATAATGTACTAAGTATGCAATCATTTACATAAATAAAGTAGGTAGACGTTTTGTGAAAGGACATTTTGCACATGCTTTGCGGGGAGGGGAGTCATTTGGAGAAAAAAAATAAGACTTAAAAATATCAAGCAACATTTTGGATCATTTTAAATGAGTGAAAACTTAAAGTTTTAAAATATTGATGGTAGTTATTTGACTTTAGTGGGTTTTAATCACTTCCAATCATCAGAGTTAAGCGCAAAGAGATTCCATAATGTTTTTTAATGAATTAAATGGATTGTTTACTGAAAATTTTTCTTGATCGCTTATAAAATATGCTAAAGTAGTTTCTGCAGATCCTGATATTTTTTTGTCTGAATAATCGATTAATTGCCAGAACAATCGATAGACCCGATTCCTAAAATAACCGTCTTACCTAGTTCTTCACCAAATTTTTCAACAGCGGTTTCGTCTTTCGTAGAGTTAGCTAAATGTTTGAAGATTAACAAGAAATGATTTGAGTTGGGAACAGAAGCGACTTTTTCCTGCCAACAGATTCTCCCACCTGAGCTGTGGATTTCTGCAGCTCTTCCAGAGTCACCTCTGCCCTCTTGGCTGCTTCTCTGATTAATTTCCTCTTTGCCGTCAGTCAGAACTCTGGGAAATGTTCAAAGCTCGACTTTCACCTTTACATTAATCATTTATGTTTCACTTCAGTTACATACCACTTCCGTCTACATGTATGAAGCATTCAGAGTCGGACTTGAATCGACTCAAAATTGAAAATCCTGTCTTCTGAATTCTCTCCACACCTTCGCTTATTAATGTCAGAGAAATAAGAAGGGAAAGCGAAACCCGCTGCAGCCGAGCCACAGGTGCTGCAATGTCTCCCTAGGAGGAATGGAGCGCTGAGGGCCACGCTGGTAGTCTGAGTTATGAGGCTTTGCATTTCACACAGCATTCATCATGCTATCAGTTTGTTCTTACAAGGACTCGGAGTGGAAAGATAGGCCATGCTGGCCAAGATGTCTGCTGCCCTGAGCGGGAACTGCTTACCTCTTCATCTATTTTCAGACCTTCGAATGCCTCGTCCTGCATGACGCAGACATCAGATGAAACTGTGTTGACGTTTGACTAACAGGTAGCAGTTTCACTGGTTGGTTGCAACTTTAAATCTCATTGTTGGTAATTATTATTCAAATCACAAGGTAGTAACGACCCAACCACTATAGGGCTGATACTAACGATTGTTTCAGTATTTGATTATTCTGACAACTAATTGATTAATTGGAAAAGAAAATTGCCACAACTACTTAAGCCTTTTTTATACAATATTATAAATACAGTAAAAAAAAAAAAAAATTGCAAATAAACAAATAATTCAGTTCTTTCAAAATAAGGAAATAAACAAATTTGTCTTTTGCAGTTTTGGGTGAAACAGATTTACAGAGAAAGATGTTTTAATCTTAGGTGCAAAATGTTTTTTTTTTATATATATATAGCTACACTTCTATGCATCTCAAATCTGGAACAAACTTCTAGAAAACTGCAAAACAGCCGAAACATTGAGTTCCTTTACTGGCAATTGTAAATTATATTTTCAAGATATAAAACACGTTGAACTGCCATGTTTCTCAAATGGACAATACAAATAAACTTGATTGACTGATATTTTGTAAAGTTTTGGCTTATTTCTTGCCAATTATCTTTTTTTTTTTTTTGAGTATTTATACTTCAGTTAACAATCGATTACGAAAGTAGTTGACGATGATGATTAATCAGATGAATTGTTTCAGCCCTAATGTTAATCTTACTCAACTTCTTATGCTTGACAATTTTTCCTGCTTCTGACAAATCAACTTTACCTGCTTTCGTCACGATTAATCGGATTAATCCTTGCAGCCCTAAGCTGTTATTATAAATCGGTTATAAATCAGTGAATCCAGCAGGTGTCAGTGTGTCCTGTGTTCTGGTGTAGATCAGAGTGGCAGCAGTGAAACCACCACCTGGCACGGGTCTGTGTGAAACAGTGAGAGGAAGGGTCAGTTTATCACTCTTTCAGCCACATGGCTTTAACTGCACAAGAGTTCACCAGAGGTTGACCCTGCACAGCACACGGGTGTGAAACTGCCACTGTCAGGGACAAGAAAAAAAAAAAACATTCTGTTTATTTTCACATCCAAGCATTTGAACTTTTCCTTGATAACAATCTGCAACGCTGTTTGGCTGCTTCAGCATGGGAGACTGCAAGGGCATTCATCGTCAAGTACGTGGAAGAGGAGAGGCATTCTTTCTGTGAAAACAAGAGGTGGTTTTTGATTTCCCAGGGCATGCACAGTTTTTGCTGTACACAAAGTTAGACAGGAAAGTGGTGCATAAGCCTTGAAGCACTTGAGAAACCACTGACACACGGCGTTCCAAGGACACAACCTTTAGTTTGTTCTGCTGCGGATCTGAGTTGAAAGTGTGGGCGTAATTTGCTTTTTGTCTCCGGACATCGACTTCCCTGAACCATGCCATTTTTAATCTTGGGGCCACAGCTGCTATCACGCGCTTATGCACATAGCAATATACAGCATGCTAATCTCCATTTATGTTGATAGCAGGTTATATAACCTCTGCAGCAACTTCACCTTTGCAAACAGACAAGAATTTACATGTTCTGGACACAGTTTCTCCTTCCCTTTTTTCCTGCCTCTCTGCATGCATGTGTGCACGCAGAGTAACACTGCCAAAGGGGAATAATAACACTACTTTTAGCAGTAGAGCAAGTTGGATTAAAAGCCCTCATAGTATGCACGGCTTCTCGCCAGCTCAAGGAAAGTGCTTTTTCTGAGGTGGTTAATGTTCATCCCACAATAAAGGAGCTGAAACCTGGTGTTTCTCTAAGAGGCGAACAATAAACAGAAAGAAATGTGTTTGCAGATAAGGTCAACTGAAGCACTTAACAGAGCAGAGGGAAAGAGAAAGAAAGAATGTAGTAAAAGAAATGTTTGACTCTATGATCTACTTTCTGATCAAAGCCAAAGAATATGGATCAGGAGGTTTTTTATGTAAATTACCATTAGAATAGAATATTATAGAAATATCCTTGAATTTTCCACCAGCAGCAAATTAAAGGTAAATGAAGGCATGTAGATTCAAATTAAGGCAAAAAATAAATGAATAAAAATTGTAGCATAAGGATGAATTTACAACACAAAAGGATAATAAAATACCTGCGCTTCCCTTCGGTCATGGCAGATGGCCACTCATACTGAGCCAGGTTCTGGTTCTGCTGGCAATTTCTTCCTGTTAAATGGGAGATTTTCCTCTCCACTGTCTCCACATGTATGATCTGTAAAGTCAAGTGATTGTTTCCGATTGCCAGGATGGATGCATAATGACTCACTGCTCTGCTGGGTTTTCTCAGAAAGAAACTTTTTAAATTAAATTTAATAATAAACTTGTTGAATATTCAGGATCATTTTGAATTTGTGTGATTGAACAGATTTTCTTGAGATGACATTTGTTGTGAAATGACTATAGAAATAAACTGAATTGAATGTACAGAAATTGGCAACAAAATCTTCAATCTGCATTTTTAGTTGTAAATAAGCAGCAAACGTATTACAATAGAAATAATTTCTGCTTCAGGATCTCTGACTGTCCAGATCAGAATTTGTTTGGCTTCACATTTGAAATTCGGATTCAGGTTGTTCACATTGTGTCAAGCCCACATGGTTTAACGCTTTAACCACTCTTCTGTTTACGGGTCGGGGTAGATTCTGAGAAGAACCTGCACTGAAAAACAAAACTTTTCGCTTAATAAAAGATTTCAAGTGAACAAAACTTAATTCTCATTCACTTCTTGTTGCAACTCATCTTAAGGAAGTGTTGTGAACTTTTGGATAAAAAAAATGCTTGATAAGTTTATCTTCTTGAGTCTGTGCAAAAAAAAATTTAAGTACTTGATTTGCCAACTAGGTATCCCATAATGCATTGTGCCACCAGCAGCAGCCAGTAGTTAAACCACTTTATATGTTGCAAACATCAGTTTCATGGTGTTTAAGGTCAAAGGGTAAACTCTGAAGCTTCATTTCTGCAGCCAGTTCATCAAGGATGAGTCTCAACTTTTGGAGTACTATGACTCTTATTAGGATTTTATTTTATTTCAAGTTGTGTAAACTGAAGACGTACAGCTTGCACATCCTAACATTTTTAAGTTTTAACAACTTGATTTTTTTGAGTTTGCAAACATTAAACTCCACCTATTGTGTTTTACAGTGTGTTTAACTCCCATTTTACAGCCATTCACCAGCTGTCTACCCCGCCAGCAACAGACCAGACTCTCCTTTTAGCACCTTCTTATTTGCTGTTTGTCTTCTGGTGTTTCTGACACCTAAACACAGAGGTGCATTTGATTTCCACCCTAAAGCTGTACTGATGTCACTGAGCTGCATTTTCCATCATAACCATGACATTAGTCATGTTCTGAAATGTGCTCCAGCTAAAACAAAGCCAGATCATGCATGAAAGCTGGTTATAACACCAGTTTTACCAGTAGCTACAAAAACCAACAAAAATGCAAACATATGATGAGTAAAAAAAAAAGAGGAAGGCTCTACAAGCGGGCAAGCTTCTGGTTTTGATGAGGAATACATTTACAAATCAGTCACATCCTCCTCTTTGGAGATTAAATACGGCACACGCTTTATTTAGTAAACAGAGTGCAGATTTCTTTGCAGTAATGCCGCCGCTCACACTGTGTCAGCGAAACCGCGTTTGACTGGAGACCGGCTGATGGCATCTGGAAAAATGTGTGTGAAGCAAAAAGATCATATGACAGAACAAAAAACAGAAAGAGCTGTTTATATTTGATGTGTCAACATATTGAAAGATCAAGTAATGACTCAGCTACTGCAAGACAAATGTTTCAGTCACAGCACGCCCTATTTCAAATAAATTTCCCCTTTATGGCTTGAAATCATGGCAGTGAATGCAACATTCTCGATGTGCTCACACAACGTTGACCCCTTCCACCATGACCCTGGTGCTCCAGTCCACAGTGACACCGTGTCAATGATAAACCCACAGAAAACATCCAAAACCGTGACTGAAACACACACAGAGGCTGAGAACAGGACGTTGCAACACAGAAGGAACACGCTGATAAATGCATTGCTTCACAATCAGAGAGGAAAAAAAACCCAAAACCTGAGAATGTGGAGCAGTTTATTTTATAAGGCATGACAAATTGCTCAGTTGCAGAACGCGTAACTGCGCTCACTGGTGCGTGTGAAGCATACGGGATAATCATTTGCAGCTTTGGGTTGTAATTTAGGCTGCCTTGTTTGTTGTTGAAGAAATTCTGTAGCTCAATCAAAAAGGTCCTCAGTGCCAAAATAGTCATCAGGCGGATCTGAATTGTGTTTACTCTGCTGAAAGGCCGAGTAAAACCACCAGTTCTCACAGGCAGGAAAACATCACGCTCGCTCGTATGAACAAAAAAACCACAGCACAGCTTCTGTACAATAACTGGAACAACCGTCATTCATAGAACAGCTCAGATAGGCATCTTTCATTTTCACTGGTTTTGTGTTTCCGCTCTGCTGCTCTTTCAAGATTTATTCTAACGCATTAAGACACTTGAATTAAAGCGGAGCTAAATTATAAAGTTCAGCTGTGACAAAGTGTTTCTTCTCATGTGACCAAAAGTGTGAAGTCACGTTGTGACGACACAGAAAACCTTTAAAGGATTGAGATTTTAAGGGTTTCCTGTTTGTCAATTTGTATTTTTTAACTCACTCAGACAGAAGCGGGTTTTCATATGGGTGAAGTGGGCAGGTGCCCAGGGTGGCTCCTCCTAAAGGGCGGCATCAACTAGAAAACAGTTTTTCAGTTAAGTCTGTACAGCATAGGGCTAAATTGTTGATCATTTTATGGATTTAACAATTAATAACTGGATAGCAAAATATGCTTGACGTGAGCTTTTTTCTAACTGAATTTGAACCATGTGAAGCTAAAATTACATCTGTTGAGTTTTCTTTATATCTTTTTGAGTGTGTTCCAGTTAATGATTAATCAATTACTAAATTAGTTGACGATTAATTATGATTAATCTGATTATTTCAGCCCTGATCTTAATCAAATTCTTATGCTTTCTGATTTTTCCTGCTTCTGACAAATCAACTCTCCCTGCTGTAAATCATTTACAAACAGACCAGATTTTATGCATGACACGTGGAAAAATATGACTTTGGAAACCAAGTTTTTTTTTTTTCAAAACAGGTACCAAAAAGTGTTTCTGATTTTTCTAAAAGACAAATTTCCATTTACAAGTGAGCACAAGCGCCAGTTGATGGTGTGTGAGGTAATTGGACCTGTGGGACTGAGGCGAACGGCGGTTTGAATCAGGAAAAGCTCTGCTATTTTACTGTTAAACAGAAAGTGAGAGGTCAGGAGCTTTGTGTGGATTTTCCATTGAAATAGGAGCAGAGGAATAATTCGGCCTCCTGACGTGAAATTAGTTTAGAGAGCAGTGAGCACAAATGAGCAAAATAAGAAATGTCAACACGCATTTCTTACTAAAAGATCTCAAACCAGATTTACCAGATTATATGTAGCTGAACTGGGACCTGCTGTTATTTCATTTACTGAGATATTTCTGACATTACTCATTTATTCAGATAATAGGAGGCATGAAAGTTAATTTTAATGTGTAACTGAGGTCTCAAAGCGACAAGCCGCTCATTGACTATTCTTTCTGCATCCAAACTCTCACCAGTTAAACCTGAGCTGGACTATCACATGTCTGAAACACTCAGCGTCTATTTAATCAGGAACAGATGACAGTCGGAATAGAGGCACCAATTAAGACTAAAAAATTACAATATGCTCAGAGATTTATGAAAAAGATTGTGAAGGAGGGAATACGGAGAGCTGCCGTGACAGATGATGCAAATGAAAGCAAGAAAATCAAATGGATCCAAAACTGTGAAGGATAAGAAGTTTAAGTTTCCTTTTCCAGATCATTATGACGTACAGGAAGCATTCTCACACCTCAGTGGTTATTAAACATGATTTAAAACAATGTAACTGAACAGGTTCTGCCTCAGCACTGGTTACTGTAAATACTGTTCACACACCTGTTTCTGTGGAAACCTGAGTGTAAAACACAGTGATCCAAATTTGAAGACAATCCAATAAACTTCATTTTTATTAGTTTCACCAAAACTTGTGCAAAAACTTTTTGTTTGTTTGTTTTGAGTGACAAGGTCCAAAAAATCTCATCATAATCAATTTCTACCTGGTAATTTTTAAAATGATAATCGTCACATAATAAATTTTTATTTAATTTTCATTCAACAAGCTGAACATGGAATCCACATTGTGCCATCACACATTAAACAGATGAATACGAAGTGACAAAAACCACTGACTGTTGCGCCAGTAACTACATATAAACAATGAAATTAAAGCATTGCACTTACATTTTGAAAGTTTCACCTGCTGAGGTATAAATTCACTTCTTTCTGGTCTGCATGGACCTGAATTGTTCACTCAATCAATCTCTCCAGGGAGGTTGCTGCAGAGGTTGCTGTCATGAAGTTTTGGATAACTTTACAGATTAATTTTATGAATCTGCGATCTGCGGATTGAAAGTTTCTTTCCTTTCCGGGTCTTTGTTCTGTCCCGCCTCTCGTCATTTCTGTCCAATGGGAGCAATGATAGTCACCCGTGTAGCTTTGTTTACAAATTATAATCTGTTTGCAAAAAAGCACAATGTAAAAGCAAACAGCACCAAACGTAAGTCTGCTTTTGGTCGGGGCCAAACAAGCGGACCACAGGGCTTTCCTGACGTTGCCTCCTTGATGTACTTTATGCGTGAAGCTGAAAATGTCTGCGTGTTTGGAACAGATGATCAGATGTGTGAATTGTCAAAGATGGAAAATATTCAGTGAAGGTGGGTCCTGGTTTTTGGTGTAATTATTCTCATCCAGGCTCATTTTACTACCTTGAATGACTGATTGAGATTTCCTGGTACGTTGCTAAGGCTGGATCTTATTTGCTATAGTGAGACTAAGTTTTATCACATGGTAACTATTAATCTAAAAACCAAAGATCACACATGGGGTATCTCAAGACTCTTTTCAGGCTTCATGATTTCCCCCTAAATGAGATAATCAAATACTAAACCCAAAGCTGATGACTCCATTTTTGTGTCACCTTTCATCACAGTCTAATATGGTCATTATGTAAATGTGTCCAAAATTCCCATAAGTAGTTGGGTCAGATTTTCCTTCTGTGTCATCAAGGAAAATGTAGGATATGTAAAACACTTCGGTATCATCAGTTTCCTATCAAAGCAGGACAGTAAAACTTGTGCATGTTGTTATTTTCGGTAGATTAATTTCATCTCCAAAATGCCTCCTTACTAACATGATTATATCACCACATTGGCTCATTATTTATCAAATTATAGATATTTCTGAACACAAATTTGCGTAAGGAAAAGCGTCTGAGCATTTTTAACACCCTGGACTGGGTTTGAGTGAAACCTCCCGACATTTAGAGGATCTCAGAAAATATCCTGATAAGAAATATTGGGAGAAACGGCGCCAGTTAGGAAGCTTAAATATGTAAAAATATGTAAAAACTTAAGAGTCAGAGATATACAAGTTACCAGTGTCACATAAAGCACATAACAGGAACTGAAAGATGAAATTGAACTATTAGCCTGTTGGGAAGTGCAATGTGCAGGGTTACATCCGGCTTCCGCTTAGACATAATGTGCACTTTCATAGTTTCATAGTTTCGCAATACAGTAGCTGTCTGTAATACTTCATGCTCACATTAATTACCTCCAAACAACCAGCTTTAAAAAGACACGATAGACTGTTTGTGATTTTCCATTTCCTCCTGTCATGTCATTTAATGCAAAAGGCTTCAAACCCCTATTATAATAAATAAATATTAACTCCATGCACAGGGGGCGCTACTCTGCTTGGGCAACTACAAACACAGCCTGTGCATGTTTTTATTTAGTGTTTCAGTGATTCTTGAGAAGAGGGACAAAACAGGTCCTATGGATAAAGCACAAAATTTGAATAAAATATACACAAAATATTATTTTTTCAAATATCTGACTAAACTAACCTGGGCCATGTGAGCACAACAATGTATGTTTTCCTGGTGTTTGCTGAATATTTTTATTTTAAACATTGTAGTAGGTGGATGGTGTCAGTAGAATCCCTTGTCCTGGAGCAGAACTCAATACATTATAATAGTTAAAAACAAATAAAGGAATACTAAGATAATATATTATGACAATTAAGCATAAGTATTCAAATAAATAATTATAAAAGTATCAATAAACTGAATTAAAAATCATTTTATATATTTTCCAACTCAGTTGAAATTTGTCCCAAGTTTTTGTTAACACCATCAGACATAAAAAGAATGTAAAAAACAAAATCAGGCATTATTGGGGGGCATCAGAACTTCTGAGGACCCCTTGACCTCTTCCTTTCTCTTCCTTTGCTAAGAGGCTCTAGTAAGTTTATGTTAGTCTTTAGTTTTTTCTTCCATTTTATTCCTAAGTTGTTCATCACAACCATAATGTGTCCACACCATAACTAACAATTTACAAACCTTTGATGAAGTTTTGTGAAATAAATGCTTAATTGTGGTAAACTGTAAAGATTTCATGGACCTGATGAGCTACAATATGGCCGCCTTCAGAATAACATCATAAATTGAGGTTGCTTGGCATTTTGTCAACTCCATCAGTTTTTAACTGACAGTGTGACTTTTTCAGTGATAGTGTTGACAAATCTCACTTAAATGTTCAGTTAATTTATTTTAATGTATTTTAAATAAATGGCATTACTTCACATGTATCAAGTTTTTCTTTTTCTGTCAACTCTGTCAAATGGACCTTATGTTGTTTTTTGTTTTAAATATTTTTTTTGTTTCTTGAGAAGCATTTATCTGTAAAACTGAGTAAAAATATCACTAATAGGGTCATTAAAAAAAAAATTACATTTATTTTTGTTAGATGGTGATGACAAAGTTCTGGGTCAGGTCCATTAAAAATTAAAGTTTTTTAAAAAAATGTTGCAACTGGGAGCCTGCACTTTAGCATCTTTACACTTCTAAACATTATATGTCATATTTGTATACATAAGATTGAAGAATAATTAAAAACATTTTTGGAAAAATTTAAACCCATTTTGTCCCACTTCTCAAGAATCACTGATTTATTCATTTTTATTTTATTCTCAAGTTATTAAAATGCAACTTATCAATACATTTACTCATTTTTTCTGAAGAAAAAAAATCCAAACTATTTCAACCGTCACTGTGATTAATACAGTAAAGGTTTTTTGATTTAAAAAAAATAAAAAAATACAGTAAATGTGGCGTGATCTGCTTTATATGTTACACATAAATCTCACTGTGGGTCCAAATCAAAACATGAAAGATTTATTAATAATCTAGGCTAACAAACGATGCTATTTGTGCAGAAAATATTTCATTATGAGGCCAGTTTTAGCTGAAAATGCGTCATAGTTAAGAAATGAACCCAACACAAACTAAAAGATTTAAACTTTAAATATAAAATTATTATCTTGTGCTGAAAACAAATAGAAGTCTGCGATTATGTCTATAAATTCAGTAGAAAAGCTGGTCACTGTTTGTTTTTGTGAGTTTTTATTACCTACTATTCATTTTGAAGCCTCGTTTTATGTGTTTGGATCTCCATAATTAAAAAACAAAACTAAAGTAAAGAGATTTGACCCTGGACATTATTTATATTGTTGTGTTTTAGAAAAGCTCCATGATTTGCATGAAATAAAATAGAATAATTGCAAAGTTTTTGCTTTTTTTTTTGGGATGCAGCAGAGTGTTCCATGACTTTTTGTTTAGTTGGCCTTGAATGGAGACATGAAGAGCCTGGCATGCTGAAATGTGTGGCCTGGTTGTGATGAGGTGAAGCTGCTCTGCTGCTAACGAGCCGAGCTGACATGTTTCATTTAGAGCTCCGTATTGCTGTGAGAGCAGGATGGCTGCTAAATGACAGATTACTCACATTTGTGTGAGCCGATGTAATCCGATTCCAGTCCATTCTGTGCAAATCTCGTGTCGTCATACAGTAGGAGCGCTCCAGCCTCTGCGCAGGCGCGACCAAACACACACAGAGTCATCGAACACAGACACTTTACACCATGGACAAATTAAATTTAAAACACCGGGACGTTATTACATCCAAGATATCTACTTATCACTAAAAGTTAACCTTTTATAATCTGTGATACTTAAATATTTTAAATGATAATGTAGCCATGTAGGTAACTGAAGGTATAGCTAAAAATAGCAGAATTTTAAATTACTGTTAGATAACAGATTGTTTCTATTTTTGTTGCCTTTTTTTGTTGTTTTTGTTTAATTTAACAAATTATTTAAAATATTGCCCCTGTGTTTTACTATGCTTACATGGTACAAATGTGATAAATGTGATTAAAACCTGAATTTGACATTATTTTATAATAAGATAATATTATGCTAAACCCTGAACATCTATCACGTCTTCAGTCAGAGGCTTCTTCAAATTGGCTGCAACACAAACCGCTACAGGAGATCCTGTCTGCCAACAGCCTTCACCTATAAAGTATTATGAAATTTAAATTTGAATTAAACTTTTAAGTAATTGGATTGAACTTGTGTTTGTCATATAGCAGTTTGTATTGATTTAATTATGCATTTCTTCAGAATTTGTTAAGTTATTTTTCTTGTAGAAAGCCTTGACATTTATTGTGAATTCTAATTAATAACTGAGTAAGATGAATTAAACCATACATGAGCTAAGATTAATATATTTTTATTTTAACATTGATCTTTAAATTTAAAGCAGATGATTTTCACTACTATTTTTTTTTTTAATCTAATGTCCCATTCGAGGCTCGGACGGTGATTCCTCCCTCCGCCTCATCGATTTGCTCGACATTCGATTCTCTCCCTGCCCACCAAACTCGCTGCGCTCCGATCACTGCTGCAACTTTTGCAGAGACTCCTCACTCCACAGACATGTCGCACAATAGCTGAAGTAAACCTGTCATCGCGGCTCTGCATTCGGGCCAAATTACGCCGCAGGTGAGGATCTAGGGACGCGCAGCCCGGTCGCTCCTTGGCCGCTTTCCTCGCATCGGACCCCGGCTTTTTTTTTTTTTCCTCTTCTTTCTTTCTTTTTTTTCTAAACCGGCCTGGATATGAATTATGAGCATTTTCTCCACTAATGAACCGGGCCAGTGATGCAGGAGACCGCGGCGACCCTCTCATCAGTGTTTCAAGATGGCAGATTTTTATTGAGTTTTGATCAGAAAGCTCGCTTTATTCTTTGCCATGAATAACAGGAATCCTTGCACCGATGGCCCCTGTATACGAAGGTAAGGGCTTTTCCCCTGTGGAAATGTGCTGTTTTTATTCTGTGCGGCTGGAGCTCGTCGCTACTGACACAAATGAATTGCAGCTCAGAGGGAAGAAAAAAAAAAATCACACAATTCTGCTAATACATCTGATCATTCATCATATTTATCCCATTTTTCAAACCTAACCCAAATAGGTTGATGAAACCAAACAGTTCAGTGCCTCCGATCTGGATGCTCAGTCAGATTGTGGTCAAATCGCGCTGATGAGGCACCAAATCGCCCAGAACAAGCAAAAAATACAACAAACTGTCTGTGAAAAACGCTGTTCGGTCCTCATGTTGCTTCCTGGTGGGAATTATATCTCAGCTTTAAGGGAAGGAGAGCGGCTCGGAGACCGATCGGTCCCGGTCGCGTCTGTTTCCAGTCCCAGCGTTACTCCTGCATCAAATTATATCGCAACAAATGCAAAAAAAATCTGCACGACTTTTCTCGTTTTTTTAGGATGCAATGTTTCATGGATGCATGTATCTATTTGTTTAAAGTGAATCTTTGACGGAAGGTGTCGATATGGCTGCAGCATTGTGGCTGGAACTAATGCGTTTGAGTCGCTGAATTAGATGCTGTCATGGGGAAGATTTTTTATGCGTTTGGGCAAAATCACACATTTACGCAGCATCTGTTTCGATATGAATGATGTATTCTTTAAAAAGTGGGAGATAATTAAAGCAATGCAGTGCAGATTGTTTCGTGCATGAATGAGTCCAGCTGCAAGACATGAAACTGCATGACCAAACAGGATATAATGTGCACATTCCGAAGTCTGTACAGTGTTTCATTTAGTTTAAGCTTTCTGTTAACAAGCCTTTATTGATGCTCTCTTTGCAGAAAATATTGATTGTATAAGGAAACTGAGTTATACGTGCTGATGCAAACTGAAGAGTAGTACATGCAAATAATGAGGCTTGATGCTTCCCATATTTATTTTGGAGCAGCCTGATGTTTAATTTGTGTTTACTCTACAGTCCCTCTGCTGGTGTTAAAGGGAAGCCCGACCTTCCCTATTCATGAATACCATTAGGGAAGAGAGGAACTCAGCAGCACTTCTTTAATACATATTAAATCGTCCCAACAGAATGAAGATTCACGACTGAAAGTGAATCCTTGCAGGTATATTTATGGTATATGAAATGGATCTATATAAAACAGAGGTTGGGACTCGTTCTGTAGTGCTGTTATGTCCCCGCAGTAATTTTGTAGTGATTTTTCATTAGGGCTGTTGAAGCTTCGAGGCAAACCTCTGCTTGTGCTTCGACATGAAAAGGAAAGTTGAAATGAGACTCCTATGCAAAAAGGTAATTAGTGTAAATTACATTCCCCGATTTCTCCCTTCACCACGGAGAGGAGGAGACGGGAAGAGAAAGAGGCAGCAGGGGGAATTAATTACCCTGCCTGTCCTCCTCAGCATTAGAGAGGGCTGTTATGGAGAGCAGCCATGGAAATGACCAAAGTCTCTGGTGGAAAATAGGTTTGAGGATGGGGAGGGGTTCACATAAAATGGGACCGACTATTATAGCAATTACTCACCCTGGGCTACAAGGTAACTAATAACTCAAATCTATATGATTAACTGCTTCCTTTGATTGTTTAAAAATGGTTGAGAAGCAAAAATATTCATACAATTAGTGCAGCTATCGCCTTCCTACTGGATCTCATCTGGGATTTCCTCCATTCAGCTCGATTTCTTCGGTAGAATTTCAACAGAGCCAATCAGCGAACAGCAGGAGAAGTTGTGAACGATGACGTCGATGTTCCGCGCAATGGCTCGAAAATTGAAATTTGAAAAAGTGGAAGAAAAATAATTTTTCTTAAAAACACAGAAGCATGCCTATACCACAATGCTGCCAATCTATCTCTTTCCGGAAGATTCTCTCAGCAATTACTTTCTTGTCACTCTTCTGTAAACTCTAGATTGGTGAAATGCACAACTAGTTGTTGTCATGGTAACGGACCATCCCACCTGAGCTGTTGATCTCTGCAGCTCTTCAAACGTTAGCGTGGACAAGACAATTCATACTACTTTATGAAAACACCATACTGTTTGAAACCAGTCACAAATGCATGTTTGAGTTTCTCTCCATCTTGCTGAGACATTAGTACTTTAAACCTGAAAATGTTCTTCAGGTGAGAAAGCCGACTTTGTAACTGTTTTTTTGTGTCTCTGAAGGTTCAGGACCGAGTCCGTCACTACATCAGATTTCTGTTATAACTGAAGCCTGTCAGTTTTGGTTGTGCAACACCATTTTATCCTCTGAATGATGGATCAAGGGGAGTGAAAACATTTGCGATGCTAACATCAGATCAGCCGTACTTTCATGAGAAGCTTGAAAGCATTCATGGTTTGCGCTCAGTTGGGTTTGTATTCTTGGCTGGACTTTTTGGTGACGTGTTTGTGTTTGGTTGCCCTGGCTGCGACAGACGGCCGTCAGGCAGACCTGCTGGCAGGAAGGGGAGGCTCGCGGTGCGATCACCCTGGGATCAAACCGACGCCTTGATGGATGTCTGATGCGTGGAGTGGGTCCAGCAGCCTCCAGCTGTGGAGAAGCTAATATTCAGACACAAACCCAGTCCGCTCGCCCAGCCGCCCTTCTGCTTGGCCAGATATGAGTGTTGTTGTGTTCTCATGCATGCATGGGCATATGTCTCTATCTGTCTGAGTCCCTATACAAGCAGCGTCTGCAGGAGGATTAGACAGCTGCAGAACTGGGCAGCGTTTGCAGATCTGCTTCTCGCTATTCCAGAGTGGCTTCATTCATTCCCACCTGGTAAGAAAACAGGCGGAGAATGAGTCAGGAGCCTCCGCTGATGGCTGTTGGTGGTGACGGGCTGCGCAGCATCACAGGCAGCTTAATGATTTATCCATCCTCACAGCCATTATGTGTTAATGCAACTTCGAATTACCTCGTGGTTTCCGAGAACAGAGAACGCGCTGCGCTCTGGTTCGGAGAGTCGACCCGAAGCAGCAACTTTTCCCAGACTCTCTCCCGCCCCTCTTTCCCTCATGCTTGTTTTGAGCAGCGTGATTGATATCTTCCTTGCTGACTCCAAGGCTGCAGCCTTTTTAACTTTGATTAGAATTGCAGGAAAAAAACCCTGGGGGCCGTGTGGGGCCACGGCGAGGCCACACGCCGAGGCAGAGGCAGGGAATGCATTGGAGGGTCTCTCTTCCTGATTGTTATGACAAGCAGGGTGGTGTGTTTAGCTCTTCAGTGTCCACAGTAAGGAAATACACACACATGGGGGAGGATAACTCAACGGTTAATATGAGAAGGGCTGATAGATACACCAGGCAGGAAACATTGTAGGTTCAAACGAGAACGTTTATCTCTTTCCTGTTAAACTTGCACTTCGTGTTACATCAATGTTAGAGATTATTTGCATTTAGGATTGCTATGAAAACTTCAAAAAGTGGTTCAGTTTTAATATTGAAGAAGAATTACTAGGTTTACTGGCAGATTATTTCACTTGCAACATGGGAAAATGTCTCGTTTTAACTAAAATAATCTGCCAGTGGAACTACTATTTTTTTATTTAATTTAATTTTTTTACTGAAAACAAGCTCCTATATCTTGCTGAAAAGTTACTTCAAAGTTAGTTTTGTCTTATTTCAAGTCTACTACAAACTAGAGCAAAAATACTTAGTTACCTTTTGTGTTTTTACAGTGTACTAAAGGAAAAAAGGCAATCAAAACCAAACTAGTGATTAATTTTATTCAGCCAAATTTGAGATGTTACGAGTGCGAAAATTTTATTTAAATCATGTTGTAGCATCTAATGATGATGATAAACTTTATGAAAAAGCAATAAATGTCACCATTTGTTGGTTACAACATAGATATTCACACAAAATATCTATGTTTTTGTGTGAAAAACATAGATATTGTGATGAGCACAACAGGTTACTTCCTGCTCTTCCTCTCTCTCTCTCTCTCACACACACACACACACCCCCACACACACACACACACACACCCATACAGTTAATATATCTGATCAGTTTTTAACACAAAAGCTTCAGCTTCTCGCATCAACAATCATTTTCTGCTTAAAAACAATAGAGATTGGGGAAAACAGAACAGCTCAAGAGGAAACTGGATATAAAAGGACGTTACGTCACTAGTTAGATATCATTTTGGATATTTAAAATAAATCAATAATTATTGAATCACTTGTATTGTGATGCGTTTTCCAGCCGTATTGCCCACTTGGTTGTTGTGGTTAGCTGAACCATCTTAAGGGGCGTCCTGCGAACGTCGGCGCTCTGAAATAGCTCACAGGTGTGATTTGAGGATTCTGGAAGCAGATGGGTGTTAGTCGGGGGTTAGAGCTCAAAGCTTGATCCAGATCGAAAATGACAGGTCACTAAAGGTCAGTCCAGCATGAATGAGCAGAGCGGCTCAGGTTTGCGGTCCGGATCATGTCCTCCTTGCTTCAGTTTTTCTTTAAAGGAAAAACACATTTTAGGTGCAACTTTAAAATGTTCCCCTCATGGGAAGACCATCAGCTGCCGACATTAGTTTTTTTTATTATCAAAGTGGGGATGAGAGAGAAGGAGCCTCAAACCGTCAGCTGCTTTGACGAAGCGTTTCCGTGTTGCTTGTCAAGCGTGTGCGACGTTCCTTTTCTTCCCCCTGCCGTTTTGTTTTGTTTCAGAACAGCTGCTTCTGATTTCGACTCTTAAATTAAGAATCTGTGTGGGATCTCTAATTTGCTTTGAGTTGCAAAAATAAAAAAAAATAAACATGGTTTTCTAAAATGCTTGCTTGAAATAAAACTTTCTTTTGAAGGGAACCTATTATTTAAAACTCCCGTTTGGCACATTTTTGTTCTTCTATTTGGGTTTAAAGGCGCCTCTAAAAACAAGCCAAGCATGAACTTGTTGCTGTTTTCTGGCAATAAGGTTTTTGGTAACTGATAAAGGAAACGTTTCAAAAACCTCCAGGATGTAACACAACAAATCAATAGGCACTGCCCGTTACCTAGCAACCCAAGCTGATCTCCAGCATGTTTGGTCAGCTGGTTTTATCTGTATGTGCTGTACAATGGCTGCCGGAAAAAAACAGGTGTTTTCTTTATGATGTACCATCCAGTAACGACCTGCTGCAGTCTTATTGGTTGTGCAGGAGGCTCCACTTCTTCTTTTCAAAGATGTATGGTTGTGTACTAGTGCTTCTGCTTGAAGTCATTTTCATGTGGCGGTTGTGGCCTTCAGCAGCTTATTTGGATTTAAAGTGACAGGACTTCCTAAAACACCTCATTTTGAAATCTCATCATCTAAGAATGATTTTGTGCAGAGCCTGTAATGAACATATTTTAGCCTATAGATCTATTCTAACCTGTTAAAGTAAGTATAACAGTTCACCTTATCAGCTAACATAGCTGGTTATTGACTGAAACTTGAAGAAGTTAGAGCTGTCCTGCCTCTGCGGTGAGCGCAGGTTGCTCTTATTGTTTGTTGGAACGCTGTGCAGAGAGCCTCTGTACCTTATGACAGATCCTTTGCTTTGATCTAGCATGAGAGCGACGGTTCAAACAAAGGTTCACATTTTACCACTTCTCCTCACAGCGCAGGCTGAATGAGGCCTTTTGTTAACTTCCCCGTTAGGCGGTAATTACACAGGGATTCCTCCTGCATATAGACCCTCTGCTTCATATACCCAGACTCATTTTTTATGCATGTGAACTATATTGCGCGCTGAAGATTGAAAACAATCAGCATTTTGCTCGTTTCTCCTCCCAACCCCCCATATCCAGCTCTTATCTCGTCTCCCATCCCGTCTGTTGGTAAGCCGAGAGGCCATTGGCCGGCACACATGGAGCCCATGTGACACTTCAGCAACAGCCCGACGGCCAGATTGGAAGCCCCCATGCACGATTTGGTGTGTGTGTGTGTGTTAAGATGAGGTCTGGCTACTGTAGCTTTATTGTTCTCTCTAATCAAGACCCCCACTCCCAGACCCTCCAGGATGGTCATTTCCTCCCCCGTCACAAACCAAACCACCAGCCAGTTTTTAGTGCATGTTGTCCCGGATCGTAATCCCATTATTGGTGCTTTTGTCCCGTCACTCCAGTCCGTTTGATGTTTCTGTCTCTGCAGCAGAGTTTTTACCAGTCGCTCATTTTGCCTTTCAGCTCGACAAAGTGCAGATTTTCACTTCTGATCTTTTTCTCATGATGTCACCTCAAACTTTTTCTGATGGAGCATCTAAAGTAGTGTATAATTATGAAGAGGACAGAAATAATTCTTGGTTTTCAAGTTTTAGCAAAATCTGAAAAGTGTGGTGTGCATTATTTCACTCACCTGTAAGTCCAACTTCACACATTATTTAGGGCTGCAACTAACAATTATATCAGCAATAGATTATTCTGACAATTAATCGACTAATTGGATAAAACATTTGCACATTCTGCAGATTTCTCATTTTGCTGCTTAGGCTTATTTTGTACAATATTTGAAATACTACAATTAATTTCAAATCCATTTTTAAATACAAAAATGAACATTTTGTTGCCTTACATGCAAAAACAGCTTTCCTTTAGTGAACTATCAAAGGATGTCTCTACAGCTAAAAATACTGTTAGCATCAACATGTGAAAGGCTCATTCCTTTCTGAACACAGTGTAAGGCTGATCTGTTGATTATTTTTTTATTAACCAGTTAATAATAATTGGACAGCAAAACGTGCTTAATAGATCATTTTGTAACAGAATTTGAATCAGGTGAAGACAAACTGCCTCCTGAGAAGTTTTTAGTAGCACAGATTTACAGACAGAACAAAATGTATGTATTCTTTGTATAGTTTTGACTTAATTACCGTACCATGCTAGATAGTTTGCTTTTTCAGCCAATGCCTGTGTATTCCTAATAATTAATCAATTACAAATTTAGATGGCGATTATTTCAATCATGATTAATACAATGAATCATTGCAGCCCATTTTTCTCATTCATTCTTTGAAAACAGCTCAGGCTGAGTCTGATATTCACCTGCATATCACCTGCAAGTACACACAAGTGCTTACTTGTGTGTACTTGCACATTTCAACTAAAAGTACATAAAAAAGGCAGAACAAAAAATTATAGTTGTTTTTCCTTCTTGCAAATATGCAGACAGTCTTTTTACAAAAGAGGAAGACCAAGCTGAATCTGGTCTTCCAGATTCAGTCATAAAACATCTTTCTGATGTTTTATGTTCGTCAGAAAGAGGTAATAATCTGAACAGATTGTGTCCAGGATGTGTGGGGTCTGCAGGAATGTCAGCTGCCCTTTTCCTGACTCTAAACTTGTACAGGTAGGCAGGACAATAAAATCAATACAATTCCAGAAATTATTGCAATAAACAACAATATTGTTTATTGCAATAATTATTTATAGGGTACAATACATGTGCATGCCACACTTTTAAGGGAAATGTGCTGCTTTGTGTTGCTTTATCACATAAATTCCAGTAAAAAAAAGGCTGAAATTTGCTGTGGTAACATGACAAAATGTTGAAAAAATCCATAAAGATGCATTTACAGGAACTGATCCTCACTGTTACATGAAGTTAGAAAATGGCTAACAATTTTTAATCAAGCCATTCATAACCTGTGAGTTTTTTCCCCAGTAGGTGGGTTTTTGCAGACAGATATTAAAGCAGAGAGGAACTGAATAACCTGGTGAGATTATGAGACTTTTTTAATCTTCCATGTTCCCTGACAAACACACCTCTGAACTTTACCCCCACCCCCCGCTCCATCCTGGTCATGGAGGAGAAGCGGAGCGATGGGCGGCTGCTGGCGGCCCCTTCACAGATGGCTGCAGGTACAGCGCCACGCTTGGCCGATAACCAAAGGACTTCAAAGCTCAGACGAGCGCTGAAGCCCATTTCTGTCCAGACCCAGGAGGCAGAAAGAGCAAAAGACGAGAAGCGGCGCAGTCAAAAGAGTCAACAGGCGTGGAATTGAGCAGCTTTCGCCTTTTTCCGTCCCGTTCTTTATGCCTTATAGTGGAGACACTCATTTTTCAAACTTTTATCATAAAGTTTAGAGATTGATATTCTATATAGGTGTTGCTGTTATAGCCAATAACATATATTTGCTGGTATTATATTCAGTATTGCTTCTCTGCAGTTCAACACCTTACAATTCTGTGCTGCATCATTGTCTCTGCTGCATATCCAAAAAAAAGTTCTGGTAGATGTGTATCCTGGAGGAAGAAAAAACTGAAATTTTGAGATGAATGTTAAAACAAAATTAACTCTGAAAAGTCAAAAATGTGCTATAAAAAAAATCTAAAGTATTGAGATTGATTGATCTTAAAAATGTTCTAGAAAAGTTAAGAAAATGTTTAAGTTTGAAAAATTTTAAAATTGCTAGAAAAAAATTCAGAAATGTTGAGATTGATCTCAGAAAATGTCTAGAAAAAAGATAAAAATTGGTGAGTCAAAATGTTTTACTTTTTGAAATTATTCTCCTGTAAAATTTCTGAGTTTTTTTTTTTAGCTAATTTTGGGGTTTTGGAACTATTATTTATTTTATTGTTTTTTAAAAAAATTCTTTGAGTTTTTTGGTGGAAATTTACTCTTTTTTTTCTACCTACACTGGCCCTAATACACCGACATAGAATTTACCTTAAAAGATTCATAAAACAAATTATTTCTCTCGTGCTTTTTGGCCAAAATATACAATAAACTTAACATTTACAGGAAAAGAGTAGAACAGTAATGGGGCTTTTTACTTGGCTGAAGTTTGTTTTGGCCCAGAAAAGGGAAGGAGAAACCACCTTTTAGATCCAGTCGCCACTTCAAAGCGCCGCGCCGGTTTTGATCCGAGCCCGGCTTTCAGCCTGACGGACGCAGACGCAGAGGGAAAATGGCAGCGAGATGAGGAGTGACAAAGCTGGGAAGAGGAAGGCAGAAACAGAAGAAGGGAGGCATTGGAGAGATGAATACCTTCATCTGGGGGCCCATTAGCCCCCAGCGGCACAGTCAGAGGTCAGGGGGCATGGAGGTTGGGGTTGGAGGCGGTTGTCATGGTGTTGGCAGAGTCGTTTGGGGGTTGAGGTTCTCTTACCTCTTCTAGCTCAACCTGTACCTTCTCCTACCGTTTGCGTTAGCTAAGCTAAGCTAGCTTTAGAAACAGCCAGAATGTCACTTTATCTGCAGAGCAGAGTAAACGAGGTCAGCTGTGTTTACTTCTCTGGGCTTCAGTGAGGAGAAGAGAACAGGTGAGTGTTTCTGCTCTCAGATGCCTTATTTCAGTGTCGGTCTCTCAAGCAGATTAACATTGTCTATATTCTGCTGATGACAAAAATACACAATTTTACAATTGCTGTGATTCCATTAGACAAGAAATAAAATGAAAGTCACACATGAATAAGCTTGTTCATGCAATAAGTCATAAAAAAACACAGCAGTGAAGGATGTAAACATTTTCAAATTTGCATGACTTTTGAATAGCAGTTGTAGGCCATGGAAAATCAGTCCAATGTGCCACAAATGGCCCTCGGGCCACACGTTGGACACTTTCAGTTTAGTTTTTCCTTCAGTAGATTCAGAAACCCTTTTTGCATCTTCAGTTAATGTGAATCCTGATTACTTGGTTGAAGCTAGTTGTTTATGCAGAAGGTTTTTACGTTTTTCTTTCAGCTATTTCTAGGGACCCACTGCATGTTTTAGGTGAGGAACAGGTAGCAGACATTTATAAGTGAAAGTGCAATAAAAAGGCTCAGACATAAATAGATAAATAAATGCTGCAGCTGTTTGAAGTTTATCTTTTCCTCTCAGTTTTACGTTCATAAAAATACGCACATGCAGAACTTTCAGGCAGCAGAGGAGCTAATTTTATGGGTGAATATTGAAGAATAACTGTTTAGCTTGTAAATAAATTCCCAATGGAAACATGAGGAAAGTTTTCAAAGATTTGTAACATTAAGTTTGCATTAAATATGATGAAACTTGTTCTGTTTTAAGACAGTAGAAATCCATTTTGGCTGTCAGACATGCTGATAGCTTCGGCCTCCACTCCCAGTTTAGCAGAATTTACTCTAAAGGAAGAAGCTTTTAGCAGAACTTCACTCCAGAAATTCTGAACTGTTCCTTTAAGGGTTTATTTTTTTACAGCCCATGCGTCTCTTTTCCGTCTGATCGGTTTCAAAACTTCTCAGCTCCCATAAGACTGTGACTTTAAAAACATCTCAGATCTTAGCAACAGATCTAAATTGGGAAATTCTCCAAGCAGAAAAAGAAAAGTTTATTATTATGTACATAATTACAGAACACAGCTTTTATTATTCAGTTGAACTTGTTCCTTATAGCAGTGGTTCAGATATGGTCGTGTGTGCATGGCAGATGGTCAGCGTAGCCGCTCCCCTGCCTGTTTGTGCTGCTGTTGGGGACGGAGGACACTGTAAATATAATCAGCTAAATCCATGGCTTTCATGCTGATTCAGATGGAGGAGGCTGAGTTGGCCAGATTCATTTATTACCTCAGCCCATCAGACATGTTTGAGACACAGTCAGCGGGATCACTGCACATATGCCTTGCAAAATTGTGTAGTGTTTGTACATGGCAGTGATCTCACCCACCAGAGGAAATCTGAAGCCAGATTAAAACATTTTATTAAACATGAATATTAATGAGTCACCTGCAGAATGAGAATGTTGAGGCGGAAGAAAAGGTTTAGATTAGTCGCCTTCGTAGCCCTTCAGCTCCAAATTCACACTTTCCTGAGAAATATCACTCACTTACCGTCTGCGGACGCGTCGGCCATGATTGTTTCTGACCAGAGAAACGAGTGGATCACAGCTTCTAGAAGAACAGGATCACTTCAAGACTGTATATTTTTACAGTAGAGGAGTGATGGGTGAATGCAGCTGTGTTTTGATGGTACAGGAAGTGATGTCATCACCGTGCATGATCGATCCGCTGCCGCTTATCTCTGCTGCTGTTGGGGTTCAGCGCTGGGTTTCGTTTGGGTGAGGTTGTGGTTGTTTTTAGTGGCAGCTTCAGATAGTTGCTGTAAATTAGGAAAGACACAAACATGTGTGTTGTATCTGATTACACTAAACTTGTTAAGCAAGCATTATTACACCTGTTTCTGTTCGATAGCAATGCTGCAGCAGACATTAATCCCCATATCTGGAAATTCACCAATGCTCTGTTTTCTTAGTCTAAATTGCTTCTTCAGTTTTATTCTCAGATTCAGTTACTTCAGTTCAGTGAAAACAGATTTGAATGTCTCATCAAATAGAAAAAGTTGTTTTTATTTAAAGCTTTAATTTATAAAAGGATTTTCCCCTGAAGGGTTTATGAAAACTGAATCTTTTTTTATTCCAGACTTCAACTAGGCCGCTCCAAAACTGGGTAGTTTTGATCAATTTGTTTTGATTATTCAGTTTATTTGAGAAGATCTGAATTCATGGTTACAAAAACTACAGCATTTCAGCCCAGACCATCATACTACCACCACCTTGCTTCACTGAATTGCTGTGGTACATTTACAGCAGAGGTAACAGAATACACAGCTTCCAGAAACAATCACAGAATATTTCCCTAAAAGATCATCAAGGCATATTTATGCAAAACAGAAATTTATGCCTGGTTCAAGATTTTAAGAAAAAAAACGATACAAAAACATCTTCTGTTGTTTTCTCTTCTGTAAATTTAAGCCTGTTGTAAGAAAGGTTCTGCTTGAATGATTCTTGGTTCTACAGTTTTAGTAATAATCAGACCTCAGTGTGGCTTGAGAAACTGAACTCGTATTTCCAGACAATTTAATTAATAACCTTTAATGCCTGACTTAACAAAATGTTTAAGCTTTTTCCACTCTGGGTCAGGTTGGATGGATAACTAACATTTTTTCCCAAAATGAATTAATCTAAAACATTTAAGATAAGATAATCCTTCATTATCATAACAGGAAGTGGACAGAACAAATGAAAGGAAACAGTGAAAACAATGAAAAATAACTGAATAAAAAACAGTGTAGAAAAAACACAATTAGCTGGACATTGGCATCATTTAATCTCATTTTGTGTTTGCATGCCATTATTTTTGAAAACCTCAGCCGGCACCAAATAAGGTCACCGTTCACATTACAACTAAAAACTTTATTACAGCTCCTCACTCAACCAGATCCACACAGAAATCAGTTCAGCTTCCCTCCTTCCATTCTGCTGAGCCTCTTTTCTGTTTGTTTGTTTTTTTACTGTTGGGTTATTGTTTCTTATTTGTGGTTCTCGTGTTGATGTCAGTGTGGCGCGTTGAGTTCGGCCGTCATTGTGGGTCCTAATGGCAACAGAAGGGTGTTTCTCTCTGCGTGTAAATGATAAGCAGTCTGGCTGCTTATCGTGTGTGTGGGTGTGTGTGCGTGTGTGTGTTTGCATCATAGTCAAAGCAACACAGCTTGATGCATGCAGTGGCTGTAATGCAGTCAGTTAACAGGTGGTTTATGGTCGTTCATGCTTTCTGCACGGTTTCCACATGTTTCATACAAAGTTCCCTCCTGCACAGCTGCTACAAAACCAACAACTCTTTTTATTTTAACTCAGTTTATCTCAAGTGGCCACATGTTGGACGTTCCTGGATTATATTATGATGTCTGCCTTTCAAAAAATATTAATCGTCAGAATGGAAATTATCTGTCTCATTTTAATTTATTATGCAGTTAATTGACAGGGTTACCAACACCTGCCTTTTTCAGTATGCATCATTGTGCATAATGAAAATATTGTGGTAACAGTATTTTACATGTAACATATATAATTGTGTTATTGTGTTATATTCTAGAGTATAACACAAATATCTTATGTTATACTTTACAATGACACATAAATAGGACCTTCAGGAAAACAGTTGCATGTCTACACATTATTTCATCAATCAAATCAAAGCAGTTTTTATTTTTATACTGCCAAATTACATCAGTGGGCCTATATTTATGGATTTTTTTTATTGACCCATACAGCTGTTTATTCTCATTCCTGCTCATATGAACCTTATTTTGATCCTTTGCTCCTCATTTTAACTAAATGAGGAGGAACTTTGTGGTGAAGCCCAGGGAAGCAGCAGCTGGTTAGGCTGACCTGGCAGCGTAAACACCGGCCATGTTCTTCCTCACTCCAGCCGGTTTATGGCCACATTTACGATGTGAATAGCACCCTCCTTATCGACTGACAGTTGTCCGATGGTAGCTGCTCCTTTTTGCCATTTTCTGTTTTTTTTTTGCACCGGTGCAACACAAATGTTAGCTTTGAAACATCGGTGCTCAAATCAGTATGAGAGAGTTGGTATTGCTTTTTTACATGCACGGATATTTCTGCACCCGCAGCTTGTGAGTTTCTGCCTTCGCATGTGGATCGTAGCAAACGCTGAGTAATTATGTTATCTCACAGCTAACACAGCAGCTTATATATTGGGTTGTTTGCTTCCTGGAATGGGGAGAGATAGGGGAGTGTCACATTTACAGCTAACAGGAGCCGTGCTTAAACTCAAATTTACCACTCGGTTGCTTCTTTTTGCAAAAGGACGGATGGAAAGACGGATCCAAGTGGAGCAAAGAGCAGCAGCCTGCATGACAGTTTCTCACCAGCATGTCTGATGCATTGCCCCATAAACAAGCAGTGATGAAAGAGCTAAAAAAGCAGCCAGGATGGTCAATATTAGCCTCCAGAGAAGAGAGAGAGAAGGAGGGAGTTTGCAGCGTGTAACTCCAGCTCCCTTCCAGAGGACAGACGAGGCTGAGCTGTTCATTATGGACAAAACATTCCTCCTTAGAAACGGCTTCAGTCTCCTTAAAGCGTTTTCTCTACCTGTGGAAATGCTTGATTTAACTGAGACACAAGATTTAGAGATAAAGTAGAAGCATTGTTGCTGTATTTTGGAGGAACTTACTGGAAAGGGAGCTGAAAGGTGACATCTCATACGTTTCACTACAAAAACAAAGACATTTTTTTTTCTAAACATTTTAATCATTTGGAAATTATTTTTGTTTCATTTTATGTTTGTAATGTGAGTTGGTGTTGTAATCCACTTGAAATACAAAAACTTTTTCCATAAATGGGCTGTGACATCACACGGTGATTCATTTAATTAAATTCCATTCATCTTATTTTTGCAGCGTTAATTCTCAACAAGTTGTTTAACAAAAAAGTCAATTCAATCATAAATACATTTTAGTTAAATAAATTCAGTTTATTATTAAAATTATTGAGTCATTGACTGTACAGCCTCATATCGCGTATGCATGTTGCGACAGTGGAGAGAAAAATCCTCTTTAACAGGAAGAAACGTCCATCAGAACCAGAACCAGAACCAGAACCTGGCTCATTACAAGTAGTGATTCGCCATGAACGACCTGAGGTCTGAGAAGACAGAAATACAAACAGAAACTGAAATACTGAACCAGGAGAACTTTCTACGTTCATGAAAAGTAAAAAGTTAAGAGCAGGAGAGCGAGAACAATTAGTTAATGGCAGCATTATCTCAACCGATTCCCTCCTCCTGGAAGGAATGACAGCCAAACAGAACGCCAGACCGGGTGGAGCTTCAGAAAGTTAAAAGTTTAAATAATTCAAATTGGAGAGTAGGAGAAGAAGAAAGTGAGGAAAAGTGCCTTAGATTGAGGCAGAGCTAGAAAAACCCGTTTTTGCTGAAGTTTTCATGGTTTCTGGATTTTATCTTGAAAACACCTCAGCTGCTGCTTGGTTTATGTTTTGTGTTAATAAACAAACTTGCTTTGTAATGTCCAGTTCTGTGGAAACGCTGAAGATGACAGGAGTCGACTTTCCCAAACAATAAAATTCTGTGTGCTAATCCTAACGTTGTCCTGAACAAAACTCAAATAAACAAACAACTTGCTGTTTGTTCAGTGATACAAATCACACTTTTTTTGCCCTGAAGAATCTTTTCACAGATATGTTTTGTGAGGCTATGATTGCTGGCATACAGTTACCTAAAAAATAAATATTTCTTATTGTCACATTTGTCGTTATCGTAATAGTACCACAAAATATTGTAATAAAACTTCATATTGCTCACAGCTAACCTGCCCACCAGCTCACGTCTAGCAGTAGTCACCCCACTGTTTCTTTCTGCTCTTGGATTATGGCACTAAAATTCCCCCATACATATTCTGCAAGTGTTAAAATCCTCACAGACCTACATTGTGCATCAGGTGAGATCTGGGTCGGTTCTCTTTAGGCTTTGCGGTTTAGAAAGCAAAGCGCGCATGAAAACAGGAGCAAAGGGTGAGATAATGCTTTGTCTAGACAGTCAGAGGTCATTTCATTACCCAACGTTTTGGACCAACCCCCCTTTTCCTCCAAAGCCTGATGACGCTCTGACGTCCGCTAAGAGAGTCGAGGTCAGTAGAGTATTTCCTTTGGTGTCAGTAGCCATTAAGCCTGAAGAAGTTGTTTAAATATATCTAAGCCTGGAGACACTGAACAGACTGGAGTCTGGCGTCTCCCAGGTGATTGCTGATGTTCCTACATTCGATCTCTTCTGGTTGTCGACCGGACATTGAACAGTTCCTCCGGTTATGCATCGTTCTGCTTCTTAAACTGTAAATTGCTCTGATCTTTGAGGCTATTTTGTTCATTTTTATGACTATTTTTGCTCACTTTGCATATTTAGTGGCGTCTGAAGCTGTCCTCAGTGCTGCTCTCGCTGTCAGGAACTTAATATAGACGAGTTTAATAAAAGACGGCAAACAGAAGCCGTCAGCGGCCATTCATGACCTCCCTCATCGTCTCCGTTCTCCTCCCCTCCCTCACCCTTACACTCCACGCTGATCCTCCCCAAAAAGAAGATTAACCAACCCCTGACAGAGAAGTAATCTCTCTGAAAACATTGACTATTATCATTTCAACATGCTGCTTCTCAACGCAGCAAACTGCCTCTCTGGTATGCTTAATTGCAGTGTGTGGGACTCACAATGCTCCTTTAGGTATGATAAATGGAAAGCCTTGGTTACTGAAGGAGTTCCAACATTGTAAAAGTGCAACAATGGATCTTTGGAGTTCAGAAATTCAAGTATAGATTTCAGATCTATGCTTGAATGGAGGGTTTGAGATCATAAATATGTTGGAATTGTAAGTTCGGTGAAGATAGATTCATGAGAACCGGAGCTCCGTTTCCAACAAACTATAATTGGTCCCATTGTTGCCTGTGAATGTTGTCATGAGATAACATTCCACCCATCTGACCTCTTACGGTTGGTTCATTTAATTACTTATCTGTGTTCTGCACCAGGCTTTCAAACTGCTGCTGATTCGGAAACCTTTAGCTTTTCTCTCAAAGCTGAATTTCCAATTCAGTCATGATCATTTTCTTTTATTGTGGGGGAAAATTTCAAATCGACTGACCAATGGCACCTCAACCAAAACCAAGTGGACAGAGACTGAAGAACTCTATGGAGCTCCTTCAGTGACAGACTGTTGCATACGATGCGCACAAAGGAGCATTTAGGAGATTCTTCCTCTCAGTAGATGTAAAACTTTCTAACCATAAATGTTCCCAGTGAGTGTTCAGGTGCATTTCCACTGTTATTTTTAGTTTTTACACATTTTAAAGTGTAACTCAATCAATCAAGTTTCAGTCAAGTTTATTTTTATAGCACATTTCAGCAATAAGGCAGTTCAAAGTCTTTATATCTTAACAACGCACAAAAAAATACAAAGTTGTAGACAACAGTTGTCAAGTGGCATCATTACACGTTATATTATGTTTCAAAAGTAATTCTAAGCAGGTGGGCTTTTAGTCTAGACTTTAAGGTTCTCAGTGTTTCAGCTGTTTTGCAGTTTTCTGTGAGTTTGTTCTGTTTCTGGAAAATTTGGCGGTTGATGACTAACACCCAAGGTTAATGCTCCCGGCTGGCAGCAGGCCGACCCGGGTTCGAGTCCCGGCTCCAACCACACCACATTTCGTTGCTTGTACTTGTGACAGTGCAATGACAATAAAGTTGAATTATTATTATTATTATAACTTTTTTATGCTGATAAACTGTCTAAATAAGTTATTTAGGATTCTGTCTTTTTTTGTGTAAATTTTGACATTTTCAAGTAAATCTTTTCATTTCCTTCAATATTATCGAAGCTATCCTGCAGCTTCGATGTGGAGCTGCAGTGTCCATGCTTCTGAGCTTCTGCCACTCAGCTCCTTCAGACTAGCTAGCAGCAATTAGCAAACACTCCTTGGAACTGCTCAGTATGTGATCTTCTTCTCACTGCAACGCTGGTAAAAGGTTGCTAAAGGGTTAATAGAGGAGCTATGTTGTGATGATTTCCTGAAGGTGGAGTTATGAAAGAGCATGAGTTTCTTAAAGAGACAGAGGTCCAATTTCAAGGCATTAAATTACAAAGTCAAATTTCTCTATTGTCATATTTGATATTTATAGCATTTTTATAATAACTAAAGGTAACATAGTTAATTGATTGTGCTATAAAATCAAACTATGTACTTGTAAAATATGTAATAGTGCTACTTCAATAAATTCTTGATGGTTTTTATCAATACTTTCTGCCACAACCTGCTCTTTAAAGACATTTTTGATCCTGATGTTGCCTGTTTGACACCTCTGCTGTACAGTATTTTTATTTTATTCTTTATTCTGTTTTCATATATTTTAATGTAAACCTACTTGCTTTGACTTGCTTTCTATTTTGGTTTAATATGACGCCTATCGGCCACAGTTCATTGCACCTGCATAGGCGAGCATCTCTTTGACCGCGGGTCAATGAGTGACCAGAGTTGAGCAGGAATTTGTGTGCAAAGATTGGCTAGCCTCATAAAACCAGAGCCATCCATAATCACCCTGGCAGTTTCCATACCGGCCGTCCGTCACTCTGCGTCTGCGATTATCCTCCCGGCGCGCTCAGTCACACCGTTCTCTGACGCAAACCATCATTCAAATTATTTTTAGCGTCAAAGTCCAGGCGCAGGAATTGGTAATCCAAGGAGTGACATCTGGCCTTCAGGGCTTATGTGATTAGCAGAGAGCCTTGACCCTAATAGCCTTGCGGACGTTCTTCACTGCTTCTCTGGAGGAGTCAGACGGCGCTGCGCAGACGTGTCGATTTCACGGAAAGAACCGACAGAAAGCATGAAGAAGAAGGTCTAATTTAACACCTGATTACTGGAGTCAAACTGCAAAATACAAAATCTTTTCAAATATTCTGGTGCAAATATCCTAGTAAATTTGATTCAGTTTCAGATTTACTTTATTTGTTAAATAAAATATAATTTATAATTCTGTATTTTACGGCTCTTAAAGCTCACCAAAAGCACACAATTTGAGTTCATCATTAAATTCATTCCATGTTTTCACACTAATAACAGAAACACATCTAGACTTTACTTTTCTCTTTATCATGTTCAAATATTAACAAACCTCATAAATTATATTTACTCTGCCTTAACTTTAATAGTTTCTAAATTCCAGAAAGAAGATTCTTTCAAAGCTTTATGCATTATTTCTAGTATTTTTGCCACTAAATTTTAAATTATTACTTTGATTAAAACATTTATTAGTTGGTTCATGAGATCACACTTTATTTATAAGCATGATACCTTTTTTGTAACTTATCTGAAATGTTGTTTTATTTGCATTTCCTCATATTTCTGAGCAAGATGACAAGCAGGACATAACCAAGAAGCCTTTTACATTTATTAAATATTTTATTTTCAGCAATATTCCTATGGTTTTATTTTTAATATATTCAATATGAGGCGTCCAACTATTGCTGTCTAAACAATTTATTTTATAAACTATCAGAAAAACAAACTTTCAGGTAACTTTTGAGCAAGATATATGAGCTTGTTTTAAGTTAATGCTTTCTTAATATTGATTTTAAAAAGTACTAGTTCCACTGGCAGATTTTTTCTTTACTTATAACATGACGTTTTTCACATGTTGTAAGTGGAATTACCGTAGAACTTTTTCATCACTATTAAATAATTATTGACTTAAAACAAGCTCCTATAACTTGCTGGAAAGTTACCTGTAAGTTAGTTTTGCACTAGAAAAATACTTGGTGCAAATGTTTTTTTTGCAGTGTGGGCCAAACTATAAATAAAAAATTCAAAATGCAGCAGGAAGCGAGGTCAGCAGTGGCAAAATAAAAGAATTGAATCAAAGTGTAGAGGAGGGCAGCAGCTTCCCGCTCAATTAATCATCATCAACAGTGAAAAGGCTAAAAATGACTTCCTCAGGCGGCACAATGGAGCCCAACTATTACAACTGTTGTCCTATTTTGGAAGAACTATGGCTGTTTAATTATTTGTGAAAACAAAAATAGGTTCCCAGCAGCTAATTTCACTTCCAGAAAACAGAATTTGAAGGCTATTTACTTGAGTATTGTGGGAACAGGGGAGAAACTCTTCATTTCAGGTCTCCATGTAGAAGCCGTGGATAATTGTTTATGTGTTGTAATAATCATTTCTGTGTTACAAAGGAGTCTGTTTGCAGAAAAAAGAGAGTGAGATAAAGGAAGGGACTATTTTGGGCAGCTGTTTGCTTGGAGAAGCTTCTGCTTATTCTGAGGCAACTTGTTCCCAGGAGTTCAGCCTCGCTTCTGCTTTTGTTTTGTTATTTTCAGGATCTCTTGCTTGTTCAGGAGTTCATTGGCCCTTCTTCTTGTTTTTACAGTTTCTTTCTCCACCTCCTCTTAAGTGAGTAATTGTGTACCAATAATTGCCTCTGCAGAGCTGAGGAGGATCAGGAAAATATGATTCCTTCAAAGCTGCATTTGTCAAACCTGTTTTTTCTGGTTTTATTTTGTGTTGCTGAGCTTCAGTGGAATGTCCAATAAAAAGCTCTTCTTGTAGTTTTCACAAGTCTGCAGATGGGAAGAAAGGGGAAAAGGCATTTCCTCTGCATGACCCGGTGGTTTGCATGAGCAATATGTAATCTAAAGCTGCTTACTTCTTAAAGCAGCTGAACAATCTGAAGAACTTCCTGACTGAATATTACGTTGTTACCTTACAAATACCAGTATTATATGAATCTTAGAAAGAGTTTCTTGTGGACAAATATTGTTGAAAAAAATACAACAATATGTTTCATTTTTTCATTGAAGTAAAGCAAAATGGTGAATTATAAGGGAAATAATGCAAGGTTTGTTTTTTGTTTTTGTGCAAGAATCTGAAAGGTGTGGCAAGGGTGAACAGAAATGCTTGCCACACTTTTCAGATTGTTTGCTAATAATTTGGCAAAAGTAATTTATCTGCTCTTTCTGTTTAAAATTAACATTTATAGGGGTTTAAATACTTCGAGTGTCAAGTATTTTTATATGACTTTGGTGCATTCAGTTAAATATATAAATCTTTCTATACATCAACTTTATTTGTACAGCACCTTTCCACAACAAGGCAGCTTAAAATGCTTAACATCGTAAAAACACTAGAAAAAAAAACAACAAAACCGAGAAACCAGTGACTAGCATTACATTTTGTCGAGTGCCATCATCAAAATCATCACTACACATCATATATGTTGGTCAATGTTTCACTGATTATTAATCACTAAAGAGGTGGGGGGGTTTTCTGCATAGAAGCTGAATTCTGCTTCTGTGCAAAAAATATATATCGTATAAAATTATGCTCTCCAATGTAAGAATTTTGTACATGTATTTTGACCTAAGAGTATATTGAAAAATAGTAGTGGGGTGGGATTTAAACGAAGATTTATTCTTTTTTTAATTGTGTTTGGTTTTTTTATTGATTTGTTTGAAATAAATGAATATTTCTCTGTGTTTCAGTGACCTGCTCCGACCTCAAGCTGTTTTTATTTAAAGCTCATAGCTGCTGCTCCTGTTTCAGATTCCTAACTTCTACGCTTTCATTTTCTTTCCCCCTCTTTTTGCAGGTATGGCCTCGCAAGTGCAAGTGTTCTCCCCTCACACTCTCCAGTCAAGTGCCTTCTTTAGCGTAAAGAAACTGAAGGTGGAGCAGAGCTGTAACTGGGATATGACAGGGTACGGCACGCATAGCAAAGTCTACAACAGCAGCAAGAACGTGTCGGCCGCTGGTGGCGCTCCTCTAGGCCTCAGCGGCTCCGCCCTGCCCTACGAGCAGACCCTGATCTTCCCGGCCAGCGCCGGCCACATCGTGGTCGCCTCGGCCAGCAGCACCTCGGGGGCCGTCAGCTCTCTGCTAGGCAGCAGCGGTGGAGACAGCAGCGGTGGTAGTGGCGGCGGCGGAGTCCACAACCTGACGCGGCGCAGCACGGTGAGCCTCCTGGACACCTACCAGCGATGCGGGCTTAAGCGCAAGAGTGAAGAGCTCGACAACAACAGCAGCGTGCAGATCATTGAGGAGCACGGCCCACCCATGATCCAGAACGGCGGAACCAGCGGAGCCACGGCGGCCACAGCGGCCACCGCCACCTCCACTGCGACGTCCAAGAACAGCGGCTCCAACAACGAGGGGGACTACCAGCTGGTGCAGCACGAGGTGCTCTGCTCCATGACCAACACCTATGAAGTCTTGGAGTTCTTGGGGAGGGGAACCTTTGGCCAGGTGGTCAAGTGTTGGAAGAGGGGAACCAATGAGATAGTGGCCATCAAGATCCTAAAAAACCACCCATCGTACGCGCGGCAGGGTCAGATCGAGGTCAGCATCCTGGCGCGCCTCAGCACGGAGAGCGCAGATGACTACAACTTTGTGAGAGCCTACGAGTGCTTCCAGCACAAGAACCACACGTGCCTGGTGTTTGAGATGTTGGAGCAGAACCTGTATGACTTCCTCAAGCAGAACAAGTTCAGCCCGCTGCCGCTCAAGTACATCAGACCGGTGCTCCAACAGGTCGCCACGGCGCTGATGAAGCTGAAGAGCCTGGGGCTGATCCACGCCGACCTGAAGCCGGAGAACATCATGCTGGTGGATCCTTCGCGTCAACCCTACAGGGTCAAAGTCATTGACTTTGGTTCAGCCAGCCACGTGTCCAAAGCAGTGTGCTCCACCTACCTGCAGAGCAGATACTACAGGTAAGAGCCTTAAAGACCTGCTCTGAGATATGCTGCCTCGCAAAAGTATTCATGATACTTCAGCTTTCTCAGCCTTTGTCACACAGATATTTGATTTCTATTGGGATTTTACATTATTGAGCAACACAAAGTTTTCAGAAAAACTATTCTGCTTTACTCTGATGCTCAGAGGATCTGATTTCAGTCAGAATTCATAAAATATGTTATTATTGCTCATCTAAAAAGGTAGCTATGCTAACTAAAGCATCATTCATGCTAACTAAGGCAGTTAGTTAGCATGAATGATAGATTATAGCTTCCACTAAATAATATGCAATTCTTTAGTGAAAGCTAATGCTAAGGCACTAGCTATAGCCATTTTGGCACATGTTAAACAAACTTCAAAATAAGAGCATGAATATAAATGCTTAACTACTTGATGAATTAGTTCTTTGCAGTCTATAATCAAAACTTCAACACAGATTTCCAATTTAATCAACTGAATATTTACAAAACAGCCAAGTAGATGAGTGCTTTAAAATGTATTCATAAAAGTTATTTAGAGGAATGCTAAGTGTTCTAAACACTTTCAAAGTTAGCAAAAATGCTAAAGAGCTAAATGAGCTCCACTGTTAGTGCATTAGCCCATCATTGATTATCAGAGTAAATCCGACTGCTCTGTGAAGGCCTCTTGGGTCAAGCACTCCAAAAACCTGAGTTGTCTGAACATTGATGAATTATTGAGAACCATAATAATCCCCGTCTACACTCAAGAAGGTGCTCTACTCAGATAAGACTAAAATTCTGCAAAGCGTGTCAGTCCTGAAATTGGGTGAAGTTTCACCTTTCAACAGGATGGTTACAATGGCCTAGTCAAAGAAAAATCCTGAGAAATCACCGGTTGATCAAAAGAGGTGGCATGTAACTGCAGATAGAGGTGAATATTAATATATGGCATGCCACACTTTTCAGATTTTTCTTTTTTCTTTTTCCAAAATATGCATTACTAAAAATCCAAGTTGAGAAGTTGAAAAGGTCCAGGGGGTGTGAATACTTTTGCAAGGCATCTGCATGGAGTAAAAACAATAAAGTTTTAAATCTATCTGGAAAAGATGCAGAAAAGGAAAAAAAAGTTAGTTTATTTGTTCCTGATGGTTGTGTTTATGTTGTTTTTCGCTTTAATGGAAATGTTTTCATTGCTGGGCTGATTAATAACCATTTAGAATCACTGCTGCTGCTTAAATCGTCTCTGCATTCCAGTTTTGTGTTTTCCTCATATTTACTGCGTTTGTTAAACCCTTATTTAATCCTGAGCAGGCCAGTAAAACTCAAAGGCTTGTAAAGTGG
Source organism: Brachyrhaphis terrabensis (assembly GCA_903067065.1). NCBI lineage: Eukaryota > Metazoa > Chordata > Actinopteri > Cyprinodontiformes > Poeciliidae > Brachyrhaphis > Brachyrhaphis terrabensis. Next base: position 5,486 of record CAEGAG010167269.1, on the reverse strand, counting down.
CCAGCTGCTTATTGTGTTTAATGAGATAAAACAAGCATGTTTTGGTGCTACTTTGATGATTATGGACGTCCCGCTCAGCTTTCTCACGTCTCGCTCAGCCTCTCGTAAAGACGCAGCAGACCACAGGGAATTTACGAAGCGGTGACTTTGTTTGGTTGCAGAGAAGTTTGTGTTAAAAACGGGCTTCCTGTTTGCAGTAGAGGAGAACTGAAAGGATCCCAGACAAACTCTGTCATAGAAGAAGAAGAAGAAGAAGAAGAAGAAGAAGAAGAAGAAGAAGAAGAAGAAGAAGAAGAAGAAGAAGAAGAAGAAGAACGCTAATCATGTGAGGCGGCAATCTGCCCAGATTCATATATTTGCCCTCCTGCCTTTAGATAACCGGCCACCCATCGCAGAGGAGCTCCCGTTTCCCAAGGGATAGAGTCGAGGGGTCAGGCCGAGTTCTCCCGTTATATGTGCTTGTAATCCACACCAGCACCAGAACCAGATGACGCTCTGGGAAGACCCGGCATTCCTCTCCCAATTCATGGTTCTACCTACAGAAAAACTTTGTTTCGGTTTGAGCAAAGGCAGATTTAAGACAGTAGATAGTTTGGGGCTCAGGTGTGATTCTGGCTTTGATGGAAGAGCAGGTGTGTGTGAGCTGTTGCATGACTCACACACACACACACACACACACGCATCCGCACACAAGCGCCAGGTGTTGCTCTTCAGCTCGGCTTTGTGCTTCTTTCTGCAGGAAGAGTCTCTGTGAAGAACCATTTGGTTGTTTTGGATGTTCATGAGTCACTTTGATGTCCTCAAAAGCAGGGTTGTCCAAAGTGTGGCTCGGGGGCCATTTGCGGGCCATTGGACTGATTTTGTGTGGCCTCTGAATGATGTTTAAAGCTTTTCCAAATAATTCATGCTTCTATTGCTGATAATAGACTAACTTTTTTCAATTTTCTTCAGTTGAGCCTGAAATATATAAAGTAGTTTCCTTTTTTTCAATAAGGAAGTTTTGGATCTACAGTGATTTTCATATTCTTTTTCCACAAAATTTTTTCTTTGTTTAAATAAAACATTTCTTGCTTAGTTTATTGTTGAACAAAAAAAAAATCTCAAAAAATGTAGCATGGTTACATCTGAGGTCAAAGGTTGTAGTCAAACTGTAAATAGTTAAACTGAAATTCTGCTGTGAACTGAAAAAGTGATGTGTGTATATTTGCTTTGGAGGTCTGTCAGGTGTTGGTGGATTATAATGTTTGCTTTTTCACCTCCATTATTTATCCTTTCCCTCCCTTCTCCTCTTTCTGAAGCTAAAGCCGTCCTCCATGCAGGTGGTTCTCAACATGTTTCTGACAATTATCACCTCCATAAACCTGCAGTTCTCACAGTATAGTAACATTTAATACATATATGTGTAAAACAAGCACAAAAATGTAAAGCATATATGATTTCTTTCTTTCTATTTAAATCATAGATGGGTTTCTCTAGATCTTGTTGGGACATTAGTCCTTTAAATCTGGAAATGTTCTTCAGTTGACAGAAGGCCGACTTTGTAACTGTCTTTATGTGACTCTGAAGGTTCACGCCTAATCACTAGTTTCCAGCTGTAGTAACTGAAGCTGTGCTGCTGATTCTTGATCATTCCTCTTCAGTATCGACTTCAGTTTTGTTTCTATTCAGCTGGAGAAAGTTATGGCGCCTCCACATATTGATTTGCCCAAAGCATCTTCTGCTTTGATTGGTTCAGGTTTACCTGGTGGCATCTTAATGGTAACTAATCTTATTACTTGAACTGGCTTAGTGATAGCAGTGGATATTAAATGAAAGGAGTCCCAGGGTTGAGCCCTGATGTACCCCGCATGTGACTTCTGTCCGCTCCTATAAAAAATTACCTGTTGACACAAAGACATTTGGACCAGTAATAAATGAAGAACTTGTACTTATTTGCTTTGGAACTGGAGTTGGTTTGTTTTTATTCAGTGAAAGCAATAAAAGAAGAAAAAAACTACTTAATTATTCCACCTCATTATTTTTTGAAGGATGTGGTTTAGTTATGACTCCATTCTTACCCAGAAAGTAAAAATGTACATTTTTGAAATAGGAAAGATTGATAATGATTACCTTGCATATAAAGTAGTTCTCTGGATTTGTTGTTGTTGGCTTCAGTTGTTAGTTTTTGCTTTTGTTTCAGTCAATTTGTTGTAATTTATCTTGAAAAAAATAATTCATACCACTAAATGCAGGCCATGTTCCACCAGTGGTACTTCCACCCCACGTTGGGAATCATGACTTCATGGACTTTTTTACATGCAAAATTTTCTCTTATAATTAAGATTGTCATTTGAGCAAATATACTCTGCACATTAAAAACTGACATTTTAAAAACTCAAAGCAATCCTCCTTTAGTTCAGTCAGTCGTTGCCTTTGATTTTAATGACCAGACAATTTTCACAAGGATAACATAGACTCACAGATTGAAACAATTCCCACAAGCAGTTTAATCAGTTAACTAATCCAAACGAACTTAAATGAACTGAGTGTTTACATAAGCTATTATTTAATTTAGCTGAAATAGATTTAGAAGTTCAAAGAACAACCCAAAGGAGTTAAATCAATGATCTAATCCAAGCCTAATAAACTAACACAGATGCTTACACAAGGCAGGATTTTTATACAGGATAAAATAAATGGATGTTACTAGAACAAATTAAGCCTAAAATTTAATGACAATATTTATTTTTAACAAAACTGGTAAGAGATTCTCATGATATAACCTTAAGGTAAACATACCAGTTTTTTAAAACTTCTTATGTCATTATGTGTGCGATCATCTGAACAGAAAGGCACCAATTCCTCCTTCTGCTTCTGTTGATTAATATAGTTATAATAGGTGTTTTCATATTTATTACCCATCTTTTCATGCATAGACTTAAGCAAACCTCTAGAAGTAAATATCTGCTCATTTTAGTTGTAGTTTACATGTGCTTGGTGCAGAATCTTTCTGATGTTCTTCTCTTAATGGACTGGCATAAAAATAAGAGGCTTAGCTGTTCAGTTTGTGCGTAATCAACCTGCAGTCGGTTGCGTCACTTCCAAACTGCAGTTTTACAACAACACGACCCGTTTTGGTTTGCAAACCGTGATCCTCCTTGTTTTTGACATCATCGAACAAACAAACCGGTTTATCATGAAGAAAAATGTCCCTTTTTTCTGCTCTGCACAGCAGTTGGCACCGTGGCAGTCATGATCTTTGCTGTGTGTTTGTCACATTATTTTATTTATTTGTAGTTGGCAACTGGAAAGTGCAGAGTCCTGTTTCAGGCAGCTGATTGTCAGTGAGCAGCAACAGAATTAAGTCCTGTTCCTTCGTCTGTATTCTTTTAAACTTCAGTGGGGAACATTTTAATGGTTTTGAAGCCGAAACTTTTTAAAATCGCCCGATGAAACAGCAGCAGGTTCAGGTCAGGGATGAAATGATTAGTCGCATTAATCATGATTAACTGATTATTGAAATAATTGTCAACTAGTAATCGATTATTTGCTAATAGAAGTATACAGACACAAAAATGGCCATCTGCTGAAAAAACATCTTTAATGCAGTAATTAAACAAAAACTTTACAGTTAAACTTGACAGTTAAGATAAAATCACCTTTGCCTGTAAATTTGTTTCAGAATGCTGTTATCACCCTTTAGGAAATACAATATTTATTCTATTATTTAAAAAAGAATTGAACTATTTATTCATATTTATCTTTTAATGTATTTATAAAATGGTATAAAAATGCTGAAGTGGTCAAATGAAAAATCAGATTAATCAGAATTATCTATAGAACAACTGACTGCGAACATAATCGTTAGTTGCGGTCCTTGTTTCAGGTGTCGCCTGTCGTTGCTTTAAGTCAACAAGCAGGTTATAAAACATTCCTGTTTGTTTTCCGTGGGAGTGACGAGTGGAGGAGGCCGGAAAGATCATCCCTTCATTTCCTCTTGGCAACAGAAGGCAGGAAAGAAAGACTTACCCATCAGCCACTAGAACCCCAACCGGGGGGACCTGGTGACCCTGGGTTTGATGCTCCGGTGGAGGGCGGGGAGTGGGTGTTGTCGGGTCTCAGTGCTCCGTAATGAACGATTTCTTCCAGAGAAATGCACTGGTGGTGGATGAGTACCGTGGGTGTGTTAGTGGGCAGAGTTCACAGCGAGTTCAGAAGCTTAAAGGATGACATCCCTCCATCTTTAGTGATCACAGATGATAGGATAGCAGCTATGTTCTCCAACAGGGTGGAGATTACACCCAGGTGTGCTTATTATCTTTCATATTCACCACAGTCTCATCCCTGCTCTGTATTGATTCCTGTTGAATGACTTTTTGTTTATCTTGTTATGAACAATGACTGTTTTTTTGTTTAATGAGGTGAACCGACCGGGGAGATTAATGGCGGTAGCTCTTTGCTTTTTGGATGTCCCAGATATTGTTTGCTGTTGACATTATATGTCCTGTAACAGCCTTGCAAATGAGTTATGGATTTTTCACAAGGTTGACTCATGCAAATAAAAAAAGTAGCGCTGAAGGTAAAGAGCGGTTTAGGGTTCAGCTCTGTTCAGGGTCGTCGGTTTCTGCCTGTTGGACTCTTGATTCCTCTGCTTTTCAACACAGTTTTCATAAAACATCCACATGTTCTGTTCTGTTTATGTGCTGATTACATCAGTATATGACCTAACCTTAATCTCCCTTCTATCTTCTCCTGAGGCTCCTCTCCTTCCTTCCTTGTGGCTAATTATGTCACAGGTAAGCTTCCAGCTCAGGCTTACCATGTGCCAGATAAAGAAATGATTGTCCTGTCCCAGATGGACATTTTTGTCCTATTTCTCTCTTCTGGCTAAGGCCATGAGATTTGTGGAATGCAGCAAGATGTTGTTTAAGTTTATGTGAGGTTTCCTGAGGTCGTCCAGCTGAGAGCAGGCTTTGTGGCGGCAGCTGGCACTGACACGGACATGCATTGTGCAGACAGATGAGAGTATTGAAGGAAAAAAACACATAACACACTGTATTTGCTGAAGATTTATTGCTGTTATTGTGTAAAAAAAAATATGTCTTTTGACTTTGACTATTTCTTTATGCAGTATTTCTAGATCTTTCAGCGTTCTGGTTCTTATCTGATACTTTCCTCTTCAGCTCAGCCAACAGGTTTTCAACTGGATTTCGGTCTGGGAACCGAGATAGCTTTAGGAGGACCGTTCATTTTGAGACTGGGAAATCTGGAAATGTTTCTGGTTCTGCTGAAAGATTAAATAATACATTTTCTGTTTTTTGGCAGAGACCTGGAAATTTTTAAACAACACTTGAAATCCCCTATAGTTAGCTAACTAACTAGATAGATCTGTAATATAGATATAGCTATCTAGATAGCTATAGGGGACACGATAGATAGATAGATAGATAGATAGATAGATAGATAGATAGATAGATAGATAGATAGATAGATAGATAGATAGATAG
>CAEGAG010167265.1:0-44629 GCA_903067065.1 Brachyrhaphis terrabensis | reverse complement strand
CCTACCCTGCCTCTTGGTGGGTGTGTTAATTGGTGCAGCCCGGGATTACAAAAGCCTGCATGTTGGCCACATGAGAGGTATATAGGTGTGGATGCTGCTAAGACCCATGACCATGTAAGCAGGATTGTCTATTTTGTTAAATGTTGGCGATTAAAACACCTGGTTGGTTGCACTATTGCTGCCTCAAGACTCCTCTTTAAACCTGCCGCTAAGGGCCATCCTAACAAGCATGCTGTACTTCATTTGTATTCAGCCATCTTTACCTTGATACCAGAAATAATACATGAAAACTCAGTAGGACACATATGAAACATGCTACTTTTTGGACAAATTCAAACAACTATTCATGGAGATAAACTATCACTGCACGTCGCCTGAACACATGAATGTGTTTATATCGTTTTGTGGTCTGTCAGAAGGCAGTATTTTTTTAATACAACACATAAATTTAATACTCAGTGACCTGCAGGCGTCCATAAAGTGCAGCCAGGTCCAGAGGAGTTTCCTGCCGGTTGTTTCTCATCGTCGGGTCGGTCAGCTCCTGAAGAAGAACTGAAACCACGTCGGTGTGTCCGTACTGGGCCGCGCAGTGGAGCGGCGTCTCCCTCTCATGGTTCTGCAGAACAGAAGGAAAACGTTGGACGATTGGCTTTGATGGTTGCAGGAATTATGGGAGCAATGATGGGTGAAAGGAGAGACGTAGAAGTAGTGGAGCCGACTCAGGGGTGAAGAAGAAAAGGTCAGAGTATGAGACGGACAGTTTGAGGATTAATGGAGCAGGAGACAAGGTTAGCAAGAAAAGGTGGAGATGGTTTGAGAAGAACAGCACAGAATACAGGATTAAAAATGGAGGTCCTTATGACCACAGGGATTTCAAACTCATTTAGGAACACCTGACTGGACTAATCTCAGTTTCCAAGAACGTTTTTGAACAATGTTGGATTATTTGGAGCCTCCTAAATGAAAACATGTACCTCTATTTAGGACTAAGGATTGTCTTCAGATCTGCAGGACACAATTATTTTGATTTTAAAACATCTCAAACATTTAACACTGAACAGCTTTATTCAAAATAATAGTACAACTTATAAAGTACAACTTTTATAAACTGAAATCAGCAACTTATTATTGCTTAATATTCACAAATGAATCTTTTCCTTTTTATTTCTCTAGCTAAATATTTTAAGAAGAGTCTGTCTGGGCATTTTAAAGGTCATGGACTGTCTGAGAATGTCTGACCACGTCCTGAGTCTCCAAAGAGTCTCCATCAGCAGCGCTGTTGGTATTCCCTGAGGTCACACCGAAATAAATAAATGACCGACCCCAAGAAAAAGAAAGAGTATAGTTTACATGTAGCTATAGGAGCAAATCCAGCACGGCATTTCTAAATCCAAACCGATGAACCACGTATTGCTTAGATATTGTTCCTGAAAGCAGCAGATGCATTCAGAGACAAATTGTTAACATATTGTTAAAATACGAATAAAGCAAAGTTAATGAACACAAGTCAGTAGAAATACTGTCTCAATTATTACATTTTAAGTGTGTAATAGATTCATTTTCTCAAAAAATGCCCTGGTGACTGATATGAGGACCGTTAATGTTTATTTACAACTTCATCTCATCATATTCAACACTAATTTTTTCCATTTGTAAATGCCTTGTTCCAGTGGGAGGAGGAACTTTAAAATGTGAGCTATATGAATAAATACTGACATTTATTCATATATATGTTATGTGTAACATATGTGTTATATATGTTGACATTTTTTTTGGTATGTAAAAAAATTGTAAGCTTTACTGTTTCGGTTTTCTTTTGCTTTTCGTTTTTTGTTTTGTTTGTATTTCCTCAAACTTATGTAAAGCACTTTCAAATATGTTGTTGCTGAAAATGTGCTGTATAAATAAAATTAAATAAAATGACCTTGGCTTTATCTTATCTTATTGTGAATTTGGATCAATCAAAAAATATTGTTGAAGGATTAATTAAGTATAATAGAGAATTTACTTTCTTTAAATTACTGTAAATTACTTTTTGTTTACTATATTCATTCTGCTCTAGAATATATTTTAATTTACATTGTGTGCTGTGTAAAGAAAGTAAACGCTGCTTCAAATGATCATCTGAAAGCAACTAATATCAATAAATATCTGCTCTAGACAGAATAAAAACAACCCAGAAACAAAAAAAGACTGGATAACAAATGTGATCCAGGAACCAGTGGCACAAAAACCGAAGCTATTGTTGGTTCTGCCACTGACCCATTTGTCCCTGCAGCCTTAAATGGACAATAAAACGTAGCGGTCTGATCAGCTGTGTCTCACACACGCCGCTTCAGATTGGAAAAATGTGATTTCCTCGACAGAAAGGAGAGTGACAAAAGATGAGCTCAGACTCGGACGAGGAGATGAAGCAGAAGAGGAGTGGAAACAGAGAAATCCTCAGAGTGGGTTATATACTGTATTTCCATTACACGCAGTCTGACAGCCTCTCAATATCATCAGCACTTGGTTCATTGTTGCACACTGGCTGCTGAGCAGGAATCCTGTCAACAAGCAACCAAACAAATAGCTTTTTTTTGATGTGGTTACATTTGGCCAGGACAAACAAAACTGGACTAAACGGCCAAGTGGATCAGGAATGCCCAAATTTTTTGACACTTGGGCCAAAAACCTAAGGCATAAAAAAGGAAAAACAAGACACTGTGATTTATTTTTTCCCCTACTCAACAACAAACTAAGCTACAACACATTAAAGAAGTAGTCATGATTTTTTTGTTGTTGCAAAGGGTGTGTAAATTATCCTAGATCCAAAATGTTAACAGAGTTTTGCAGGTTTTTGAAACATCTTGTTTGCAATTTATTTATCTAGTTGTAGCAATAAAAACAAGATTTATGTCACTTTTATTTAAAAGTATACAGCCACATTTTATAAATTCAAGGACAAAAACCTGATTACTGAATACTTTGAGTTGACGCCAACATTTTCCATTGTAAGATTTTAATGAAAATGGGCTGGCAAATAATTATTATTATTCTTGAATTGTGGTAGTGGGCCACTCAAAAGCATTCCAGGGGCTGCAAATGGCTCCCGGACAACACTTTGAAGTAGATCCTATTTAGTAATGCATGAACAGGCAGAAGAAAGGACAAACAGACATAAAACTTCTGCAAACTTTTCAAAAATGTGTTGGAACCTTGACTGGACCAGAAGAAATAAATAACTTCATGTCTTCTCTTTAATATGTTCCACAAAATAAAAAAATCTGTGCTGCAGCAGCTACATTTGTAACCAGAGCAGGTGGAGCCGAGTTGTTTGAACGTTTTCTGCAGTAACGCCTGATGGATTGATGTGCAGGATGAGCTCCGGCTCTGTCGCTTCATCCCATAATCCTGGCAGCTCAGAGAAACGAGTTGAAGAATAAGAGGATGAGAGAAATGAGGATAATTACTTCAATCTCTATTCCCTCTTAACACATCTTTAGATTAAAATGGCAAAATGTGAGAAAAAGAAGCTGAAAATCTGCGGTGATTAACAGGCTGAAGTTCATAAGAGTGTGAAAACAAAAAATAATTACCAAGCTATCACAACACAGCACCTCTAATGATGGATTATTCTAGTAATAAGCACTTTTTTTACACTAAAGTAGTTTTACTATCCACAAAACCCGTTTTCTTTTCCTTTTTTTCTAAGGCAAAGAAAAAAACAAAAAGCAAGCAAATGAATTAAGTTGTAAAGTAAAGGAAAACAATAGATTACACTTTAGTATGTTTTTTAGCCTTCAGCAATGTTTCAGCAGTTTTGTGTTTTTTCTGGACGTTTATTTCAGAGTAAAAGAGCAAAAAACTGAATGCTGCTGCCCCGTATTTGGTTCTGACTCTGAGGATGCAAAGTAAACCAAAACCAGACGATTTGAGTGGTCTGGAAGCTACAACATCAACAGATCTTTAATATATTTTGGTGCTAAGCCATAAACTAAAAGTATTCTCTGATGAATGGATAAGTTTCTGTAGTTCTTGCTGGGACATTAGTCCATTAATTCTGAATGTTCTTCAGGTGATAGAAGGCTGACTTTGTAATTATCTTTAAGTGTTTCTGAAGGTTCAGGTCAGAGTCCATCATCACAGTACATCAGATTTCTGACCTTCTACAAATTTGGTTAGAAAACGACTGAGTCACCAGAGGAATTGCATAAAAATCTTCAATTGTTTTCATTTAACACTGACCTTCCTTCAGAGTTAAACACAGCTCTGGTTTTAATTACGCAAATGCAAAGTAAATCCAACCACTTTTTTTTTATTAGTGTTCCTACATAACACCTCAATTAAACGCCCTCACACACAATCTGCTCGCATCTTGCAATAATCACTTAGGGTGGTAATTTGTTTGGGATCACACGGAGATGAGCCGGTCCTCGTTAGCTGAACTTTAATAAGACCGAGCCGGGCTGTGGAAACCATACGGCTGCCGCCTCTTTTTCCTTAAACAGATTACTCATAAGAAAACGTCCAACGGCTCGGTGTGACTGTGTGTTTTGGCAGCCGTCGGCGTGGCGGAGGCCTTTCCCAGAGCGGTTTCTCCCAGCAGTAGCATGTGTTCTCAGGGAGTTCACATGTTGATCGTTGGGAAACATATGGTTTCATTTCTGCTGTGTCGTAGCAACATGGAGCGTCGAGTTACCAGGAATGTAAGGTGAATGCATACGGGTATTTGCACAGAAATAAATTGGGAGGAAAGCTATGAAAGGCAAATGACCTCATGAGTCTGTAACCTTTGGCTTGGTTCACATGGTTCCCAGTAGGCCTTACTGGTGAAAGGCGTGCTGCTCTTTAGCAGGCTGCTGATGTCTTCTTTAGGAGAGTGAAGAAAGGAGGAGGAAAGCAAAACAAAGTAACTTTATTCCTTCTGCTGATGGAAAACATAACATTGCTGGAATATATCTGCTGTAAAAGCTGCATTTTATTTCTGTCTGCAGTTCATTCAGGCAGTTATATATGAGGAGAGAGCAAGATGTTCAGCAGATAACAGAAAGGTAAAGCAGACGCTTTCATCCTCTGTTATGACGCTTTTGGAAATCTCACAGTAAAGGTAATAATCTATATATTTGGGAAATAAACACAAACATTGCTGCTTTAGTTATTCTACAATTGCTAATCATGCTAACGGCTAATGTAAGGACACTGCTCTGTTCTCTATTCTAAACATTATATCCGCTCACAGCAGGAAAGCTAGCAAAATAGATACATTTGAAATAATTATTACATTTATTCATTTAAAGCATTAATAATTCAACAATATCAGTGAAATAGAAGGATGACGGATTCCCACAACAACTTTAAGTAATTTCCTTGATGAAGATGTGACTTCACTCCAAAACGAATAAAAAAATATATATAAAAAAATCAACATATCGAAGTCCAGACTTGAGTAAGCCAGCTGCTTTAGAGTCAACCAGAGAAAGAAATCACAACAAGTAAGTTGTCAGCCTTCAAAACATTCACTTGGCCTCCAGAAGCCGAGTGCACGCCTTCGGTAAACAAGCAATCCTTCCCTATCAATCACTGTCTCTCCTGCACATACATACACTCAGAGTATAGTAATCACATTCTCCATCCACGCAGCCAGACCTCTCACACTCACATGCTCCTATAAACAAAAACAAGCCGTCAATGGAAACTACTGGGACCAATTAGGCAACAAGCGGTGAGCTGGAACTGGTCTACCTCATAACATCCACCAACTTCCAATAATCACCTATTGATTGAAGAGTGGGTTTAACCTACTTACACATCATTTTTCATTTACTTCCAAGTAATTCTCCTTATTGATGTCATTCATCTCTTCACAAACACCAATAAGGACGAATAAAACAACATCTTAAATCAGATTTAAAACTAGTTTTACTGACACAACTTTAGTGTCTGAATTGGTAGAACCGGGTGACGTTCTGCAACTTTTAGTTCTCAAGGTGTGAATGAAAATAAGATTCACTCTGACTAATGGCAACATATGACAGCCAGAGAGAAAATACTAGACTTTTGCTTCTAAACGAACACAAACAGCCAATCAATTTAACTCCCACCTGAAAACAACAACTACCTCACACCAATAACTGCAAACACAAGGTTTCTCTACACAAACACTTCAGTTTTAAGAGAAAAATAAACAAACTGCATTATTATTTTAGGTACAATATCTTCTCAAATTTTATCTTTGGACAAACTGAAGTGAAAGTTTGGGAATCTACCAGGAGGAGATTCTCCTTTTAGGCGTTTCTTTGCAACTATTATAAGTTTTGCTGGTTCTCTTTCCAGGATGAAATCATCGAATCACCAATTTATTCCATTAATTTTATGAAGTCAAAACTTAAAATGTTACAACAAAAAAAACTAAACTAAATCCACAAAACGTTTCCATCACAAATGTGAACAAAAATTCGTCAATGTCACCAACAACTGTGGTGTTTCCATTAAATAAAAAGTGCAATTAAAATCACACATGAAAACGTTTGTTCATCTGATAAGTCATTACAAAACATGGCATGCCATCATTCTCCTGCTACTTCCTGTCGTCTTCTTTGTCTTTCCCACCAGTAGTAACATCCGGTTGTCAATGACAACTTGTGTGATGCAAAAAAAAAAGTGTTTCCATTTCAGAAATTTCGATACAGCTGTAAAACTTAGCTCAAAACCTTATGAAAAAATGTGAGTTAAGCTAATTTATTTTCATAATTCCAATTTGCACAATTAGCTATATGGTTTTATTATGGGGAAAAAAATGTAAGAATGTGATTTTTCTGCTTCCACATCTGAAAAATGCTAATCTCAAAATCCAGACGTTGTGGTCAAATCCATAAAATTTCAGAAATGATTCACCAACAAACCTAAAAATTACACTTTGACTAGAATATCTACTCCAAACAAGCAGACACCAGACGACGAACGCATTGAAGGTCGTAATGTGTGAACGATATCTTTTGCATCAGCAGCTTTTACTCTGTCGTACACAGCCGCTCTCTCAGCTCTTTCAGTCACTGAGTGGGTAAATAAAAACAGGAAATTACCCATGTTCACTTGCTGACAAATCTCTTAATTTCAGGGGCAAGGTGCATCATTTCTCACTGCAAACAATTAAAGCAGCAGCTCCCAGAGGAGAAGCATTTGGCTAATGGAGACAGGAAAACGGAGTTATTAGTTAGGCTAAATAACCCTCCCAATAACCTACAGGGTCCATTACTGCTTTACGATGGCATCACACACACATCCATTTAGCGTTTTCCACAGCGGTTCTGATTCACTGCCACTTCCTGCGCCAGTGATCCGTGCCGCCGTCAATATGCTGCAAGCGAAGACGGACAGGAAGAGCGTGAGGGAGGAGAAGAAGGTCGTTTTCGCAGATAAGGAATGACAGCGGCGGCAGGCTGAACGCTCCCGGCAGCCTGTCAGAAACGGGAAGGGATGGGCTCGCTCCGACAGAGGCCACCATAACAGAACCTGCAGCGGCGTCGGATCGCACGATCTCAGAAATACAGCGGTGGAGAAGAAGACGATGCTTTTACCTCGAGCAAGGGCAGAGATAAAACGCTAAAGTGCAGCCATTGTTCCAAGACGGGGAGCCATGAAAGTAAACGGAAGGTTTAGAAAAACATTCACAATCCAAACTATCAGACATAAAACAAGAATAATCTGAAATAGAGGAGGGCGATATTGCCAAAAACAGAATTATCACGTTATGTTTTTTAATACCCTGATATGAATATCACAGACAATATTCCACTTGTTCTGCAGAACGAGTGCTTTGTTTTTTATTTATTTGGCCAAACAAATATGTAACTCCTTTTTACTTTATAAAACAGTCCCCAGACTACAAAATAGATTTATATATAAATATACGCAAAAATCACAAAATACGTTTAGTGTATCGGACAAATTATGAAATAAATAAATACAAATGTAAGCTACTTTTGGCAAATAAAAAATAGTCAGAAACCAGCTGCCACCTGTAAATAAAAATACTGAAATACACAAAAATGTTTCCTGCTCATGCTTTTTCCAAAAACTCAAATGTTATGTGCAAAACTAAGAATATTATTTTAATATAGAAGGAAGTTTTTCTTTTAAAAATGTTCAACACCCAAAGCCAAAATATGTTACATAAAAAAACCTGCAAAAAGTAAAAACTTGTGCTCATTTCCTATTTATCAGGATCTTTGTTCACTTTCATTTCTTCCATCTTTCTCTGACATTCCCATTGAATTAATTAATTAATTTGGCTTTTAGCTTTACATTAAATAACGTCAAAATAAATCCATCGATATTACCGTAAATGAGACAACATGGCATGCTAATAATCTGACACTCAGGACTGATTTATTTCTGGATTCCTGAATAAGTGGCATCAACTTCAAAAGTCTGCAGTGCTAAATAAAGGAAGAAGGAGCAGGTTTATTCCAGATTACAGGGTTACCTGAGGATAACAATGGGATTACTGGGATTACCTGCTGGTTGACGCGGCCGTGTGACGGGCCGTGGTGGATGAGGATGCGGACGATGTCCACGTCGCCCCGCCAGGCGGCCAGGTGCAGCGGGAAGCAGCCTTTACTGTCAGCCAGGTTTGGCGACGCCTCGGACTGCAGCAGCTTCAGCACCACTTCCCTAAAAGAACAGAAACATTAATTAATAACAGCATACATGTCTCAGAAAGCATATATGTCTCAAATTTCCTCTCTAATTCTGGATATAAGCAATAATATCCATACAGTAGTATACGTGAAGCGAAGAAATACTTGGCTCATCTTTAAGTTAAGATGAGAATACTGTATTATGCAAAAATAATCCCACTTCCTGGCATAAATTTGATCGGGTTATTCTGTCTAAAGTGTGTTTTATTTTGACAGAATTCAGGCTGCATTTGTCCCCTCCATCCGAAGAGGAAAAAGGAAATTACGTGAAGCTTGATTAGCATTGAAAATGTCAGAAGGAAGACAAAAGGGCAAAACGTCTCCCAGGAGCTCAGCATTTTAATGAGCTGCTCGCCTCATTTTAATGTCGTTATATTCCCAGATTACTCCATCTGATTGTGGTGACAGGCGAGAGCTGAATTACACGAGGAGAATGTTTGCTTTCAGCCTGGAAGATTCAATAAAAGTCAAGGATATATTTTGAAAAAAAGTAGTAACGACCAGCCTGAGAACAGCTCCATATATTTTCTTTTTTTACTTCCTAACTAAATGTTAAGATCTCTGAGGCTTTTTACTGGCAGCCTAAGTTTTAGTAAGTCTGTATTTTCATTTCTTTCCTTCCCCAGCTGATCTAAGGGAAGAAATCCACATAATTACCCCCAAACATTAATCCCTCAGTTCCACCGAGCGGAACAAATGGAAAGATAATCCCAACTGTGTTTTCTGAGACGTCCCAACTAAAGAAGCACAGCAATGATGCCGACATAAAGGAACAGGAAACACAGGTAAACTTTAAACCGGATGCATATCCTGTATTGCTCTTCTAGATCAGTTTAGATCATATGTGTCAAACTCAAGGCCTGGGGGCCAAATCTGGCCCGCTGTAGGGTTTTATGTGGCCCTCTAAATTACATCAATAAGTCCTTTCAGGTTTTAACAAATCTGCAAAATTCACACAAAATTAACAGTTCCCTACAGTTTCTTTTATTTTATTTTAAAAAAATGTTCTCAAAATTGGTCAAAAACATTGGGTTTAAGTGACTGCTGCCTCAGCCTTACGTGATGTCAAGTTATAGTCTGTGATTGATATTAAATGTGATAAAAAGTCACATTTAACATCATACATTAGCACAAGTATTGTAAAAAAAAAAAAAAAAAAAAAAAAAAAAATCCTTAAAAATATTAAAATCTATCATTTTGATTACAAAAAAAAAATTTTAAAATCACAAAATCCTGCAGGGACAGCGATTTATAAATATTTCAACAGTTTCATTGGTTTTGTCAATGCATTCTGGAACAACTGGCCCTTCAAGAGTGTTCATGTCAAGAAGATGAGTGTGAATGGATGCAGAGGGAGCGTTTTCCTACCTGTGTCCGTTGAGCGAAGCGTGATGCAAAGGTGTGTATCCTGAGCTGTCTGTGCAGTTCACGTTCACGCCCTTCCACATGCTGCAGCACAAAAACACACATCACAATTAATAATGAGCCAAGGTGACGTCTGGAGTCCAGATGAACTACAGGCAGACAGTTTCTATTATTGCTACTTTTCAGATAATTTTATATTAAGTTATTACTCTAAACTTAAATCTTCCATGGTGTATGAATTATTTGGAAAACAACTGATTTTAAAGAATCCCTGTTGTTTCTTTGATTACTACTAGAATAAATGTTTGTAAAAGAACAAAAAAACAAACAGTTCTGTTTTCTGTCATATTTGAATAAATCAGTTTAATTCAAAAATACTTCAGAGGAAACTTAAATGTTGTAACTCAGAGTTGTTGTAGATGCTGGTGTCTGTGGGAAGGAAGGATCTCCTGTAGCAGTCAGTGTTACAGTGATGTGAAGAAGCCTCTGACTGAGCATCTTAACATTTATCGTTCTGTTGGTTTTAAGCCAGCAGGAAAATGAAAAGCTTACTCGAAGCAGGTTATTTACAACAAAAACACAAGAAATCTGTGGTACCGTTTCTATTTTTATTCCTCGTCTTTCTGTGCATCTGTATCATTTCATTAGACTTTCATTTTTACTCTATGCTACTGTGATAGAAAAAAAAAACACTGATTGTTTTAGCTTAGACTAAAACACACAAAAAACGCTAGTTACATTACTTTTTCATTAAAAGTAAATGCCAAATTGGATTAATATTAACATAAAACAAAGCAGTAATCCTGTTTTTTTCCTTTATACAGCGAATAAAGAGACGTATATGAGAGAGTTTTATTCAGATCTTTGACGTATGTGTGTGTGTGTGTGGGGGGGTGTGTGTGTGTGTGTATTGATCAATGCAGCTGTGCTGAAGCCTTTCAGCTCTGATCTACAGTGCAGCACACAGGAGAAAGAGCAGACTCAGACTCCAGGGGAGAAGGTAGAGAAACAACACAGAGGAGATAAAACTCATTCATAAAACGATTTAAAAAAAACACAACCTGCCATTTTTATGAACATAACTATATTACTTTTTGTGAAATGAAGGCTAACCCTGTAACAACGCAGCAGTCAGAACCTGACTGGCTGCACAAACGTGTGTTTTCACCTTGAAAGAAAAAGTTTGAACTTGTTTGCAGAGAAAAAGCCAGAACTCACTGAGGAGTTTTGCTGGCAAAACTTTCCATGAAGTGGAAACTAAACACAAAATCTAGCAAAAAACTGAATCTTGTTTCCAGTGCACTTGAAATAAGACAAAATTATTTGTCTTAAAGTTACTTTCCACACGAACATATAGGAGCTTATTTTAAGTCACTAGTTTCTTTAATATTGATTTTTTTAAATCTTACTTTCCTTTACAAAACATTTTTTCCATTTTCTAAGTAAAAAATATGTCAATAGAACTAGAAATTATTGACTTAAAACAAGCTCCTATATGTTGGTGAAACATCTGAAATAAGACAAAATTAACTTACAATTATACTTTGATATTTGTACTAGAAAGTAGATAAAAAATTATAAGATTTTGTGTTTTTGCAGTGCATCTTACAATTTATTTGTCTTGACACAACACAAGTAAAGAAGTGAAGAAAAAAAAAAAAATTATGTGTCTGTTTTTGGTTCCCCAAAACGTTCTGAACAAAAAACTTTCAAAAATGAAAAAAAACAAAAAACAAACGCACCCACACACATCCAGCAATTAGAGACATGCAGATAGTGAATTAAAATATATAGAAACTATTTATATGAACGCACCAATCTGCTAGTTTTCACTTGATTGTTCTGGAAAACCTATATCTAGATTTATTAGATGAACGAAAACGGAAAATTCCCACCTTTTTTGGGTCCATAAACAGATCAACAAACATCATGTCCTTAAAACTTCATGTTTTGACTAAAAATTGATTTAAAATAAGACCTGCAGAACATTTCTGTGACTTTACTCTTTAGTATTTGTTAAATTTAATAATTCATTCAGTGGGATTAAGATTTTGGAGATTTGTTCCTGTTAAATAGAGGTTTTCTTTTCCACTGTCGCCACATGCATCACAGGATGAATGAGAAAAGTCAGCAACATAAATTTATTTGTAATTAATTTCATTGGTCGTGATTCATCTGTGTAAAATGGATCTGATGCTACATTTATTGTGAATTTGTTCGATATAATTGAACTGAATTAACACACAAATTAATTACTTAAAGACAATGTTCTCTTGTTCCCATTTTGATGACAGGCTAATAAAAACGGATGTTAATGTAACTTTATTCACTTCCTAGGGAAGAAGAAAGGCATGAATTACCAACCAAACATTTCTAGGAATTGTGATTTAGTTTGAAACAACCATTACTCAAATTCTAACTTATATAAACCAGATTTTACAGATGGTGTTGAAACCTGCAAAAAGATAAACTCCTTTCTACTGGGGGGGGAAAAAATAAATCCAAAACACAGATACCGTCCCGGTTAGAAAATAAAACATCACACTCAGTGGATTACAACTTGACGAGTCACTTCCTCCTGAATCCGTCTCTCTTATCTGCTCCTCCACCTCCCGGTCGCCTCTGCATTGCTTCCAGTGGAACCGTGGGCCCGTCCAGCCGAGTTCCAACAGAATTAGAAGATTAATCCGAGTTAAGGCGATAGGGAGCGAGTAGCTGCTGCGTTTGTCAAACACGCAGACATAATCCTTTCTAATTAACCCCAGAAATGAAACAGAAAGTTCTTACTGATGACCAAACTTTACATTTCCATAAAAGCTTTAATAATGATTCTCATCTGGTAACTCCCACCGGAGATTTTTGACTCCATCTTCAACTCATTCATTGTTTTATCATAATCACTGAAAGGTGAAAAGGTCAAACCCCATGAAAGGCGTCCCAGCAGGCAGAGCAATGCCGCCCTCTGTATGAACCCTTCTTCAGTCACACTGACGGTTTGAACCGCTCCACAACCACACGGAAAAAAATAAAAAGCCACCTGCACCTACATGTATAAAACAAAGACCAGATGAGACAGAGAGAAGTTAAACTTTCTGAAATTTGACTACATTTTGTCATGTTGCAATGATGTTTATGAGTGTCTGATAAAAATGTACGAAAAAGGAGATGATTTTATTTTTTCTGAAAAGCATGTCGTAATTGTTTTATTATGGTTATCTTATTATCATGAGGTTTGTTTATTTTTTACATTTTATTAATTGTTATATAACAGATTAAAAAGAATTTATAGGTGTGGATTGGAAAAGAGTTGGTAATTATTCTGATTCAGTATGTCCAGTTATTAGCAATTGTCATTATTTTAGCTTACTATTTTGTCTGTAATATAATTTATTTGTGTTAACAGTATATTGAACAGGCACATGAATATTATGACACGGTTTTAATTACAAATTTTCAATAACTATTGAGTCAGTAAGTAGTATATTAAATTAAATTGATACAAGAGAAAGTATTATAATTTCCAGACTACAAAAGCAAATAACATATTAATTTAGTTGATTTTATTAATTACTATCAAAACAAAGTGGGATAAAAGCAGCATCACACTTTACGGATTTTTATTTGCTAATTCAAAATAACAATTATGCTCTACTCTGAGTTGGTTTGACGCTTCAAATATCCATTTAATACATTGAAGTTTGCAGATGTAACACAACAAGATGTGAAACAGATTAATTGTTTTGAATATTGCAGCAAAGTGCTGCAGTAGTGACATTTGTCCCAATCTAAAGCAAAGGCAGGAGGAAGGAGCTAAACGTACTCCTTTCATCTTTAAAAGTGCCATTTGAAAAAAGCCGATCTTTGACGTCTTTCACGTCGAACACAGTTTCTTATTTTGGATTTAAACTCCTCATTTAGCGTATGAGAAGGAACGTTTTTATTTGCAGCATCTCATTACAGACAGCAAAGCGGGCATCATGCTGCAGGAAAGTTCAAGCTACATCAAAGCAGAGAATTCCCATCAAAGGAGGGAGGAAAAATAAGTGAAACCTTTGTAGTCGAGGCTTCTTTTCAGAAGAGGGAAAGGTAAGTCGAATTAATCCATGAACCTGCTGAGGTTCGTGCTTCTGAATAAAAACAAAATCAAAGGCACTTTAGGGGGAACTGAGGGTTCAACAACAGCAAAAACTTCATGGGAAATCATAAAGAGGAACAGATAAAAGGCGACATGCGGCTTGTTATCGGAGCACAACAAGCCACACAGGAAGTGGACTTGCTTCACATCCTGTTTTGGGAGAGAAGCAGAAGAGATACCTGCTGATTTAAAGCAGCACAGCGAATCCTCTCTGGCTGATATGACCAAACAAGGTGCACAAAGACGAGATATGTAGTTTACTCTGGATGTTTAAACTCCCAAACTCCCACAGAGTCAGTCCAGCCGCAGAGACGCTTCAGGCCAGCAGCGTTTTCATGTCTCCTGCAGGCGGACATGCACAGATCAGGATCATGTCGGCCTTCTATCACCTGAAGAACATTTCCAGGGTTAGAAGACTAATGTCTCAGCGAGCTCTAGAGAAACTCATCCATGCATTTATCTTTAGTCACATAGATTACTGCAACAGCGTCAGAAAAAAATAAATAAATCTGTCCTCCAGCTGCAGCTGATCCAGAACGCTGCTGCAGGTGTTCTGACTAAAACTATGATGTTAGCTCACGTCACACCAATTTTAAAGTCCTTACACTGGCTAGAATAGACTTAAAAATATTGTTACTGAACGGTTTAGCACCAAAATACATTAAAGATCTGCTGTTCTTGTATTCACTTTTCAGACCTCTCAGGTCTTCTGGTTCTGGTCTGAATGAGGAAGCAGCATTCAGCTTCTATGCACCACAAATCTGGAACAAAACTGCCAGAAAACGCCAAAACAGCCGAAACACTGAGTTTATTTAAATCTAGACTAAAAACCCAGCTGTTTAGAGCTGCTTATGAAACATAATCACAAAACATTAATCAATAATCTGATGTGTAACAATGGCAAAATGTAATGTTGTGACTTTGTATTTTTGTGTTAATATGATGTAAAGCACTTTGAAATGCCTTGCTGCTGAAAGGTGCTATACAAATAAAATTTGATTGATTGATATTTCAGAGTCGGGATCACTTTAGTCTCTAGCTGCGTTTCCATTTACAATATAACTGCACCAATTGGAACTACGGAAATAAATTAGTTCAATGGAAACATACCAATTTTGAGAAAAGGTCAATGAAAAATTTTGTAGTTTTTCGGCTTTATCGAAATTAGTAAAACTCGCAAAACTGCAATGGAGACACTTTTTCCGTAAGGTAATTTTATTTGTACAGCATGTTTTCAGCAACAAGGCAATTCAAAGTGCTTTACATGAATTATAAAGAAATACAACAAAACAACAAACCAAAGGAAAGACTTGTGTTGATCACGAGTCATGTGACCAACACCCGGACGTTTCTACTGGCGGAAAAGACAAAGAAGACACCAGGAAGTGGCAGGAGGATCATGTTTTTTAATGATTTATCACGTAAACAAGCTTATTGATGTGATTTTCTATTTTGTTTCTTATTTAATGGAGATATTGCGACATCAATTTTTTGTTTTTTTGACATTAGCGAACATTTGGTGCACATTTGTATTGAAAATGCAGCAACAAAGAGGCATTTATAAAGCAGTACGTGAAGAAAACCTGAATCACTCCTTTTCCTAAAAATAAAATTTAAGCAAAGCTGATAAATGTGCGTGGCTTTACAAATATACACAGGAAGAGAGCAGAGGAAAACGTACCTCGCCCTCAACTACAGCAGAATGAGTTTGTGGCTTTATGTAAGTTATTAATGTTCCCGTCGTTTTCCCTGTAACACGTACGCAGCGCTCTCACAACATATAAATCACGATTATTGCATGTTTGTGAAAAACAGCAACATTACTGGTTACATCTGCAAAAAGAAAAATATGAAGACTCAATCCAAGGTAGTGCAAAGCAATGCCACATTTTTCTCTTTTCTTGTTTGTGGAATAAATATGCAATTTACAAAACTAACCAAGCAGCGCATAGAAAGTGATGGTTCGGACAATCGCCTCCATAATAGCGGTTTTCAAAACTAGTGGTGCAAAAACATTTGTCTTCATGTTATATTGATCACTATTGATACAAAAATTTACTAAGGATTTTTATAGAAATTTACAAATAATTCAGAGGTAAAATTCAAATTTGCAAAAATACTGGAAGAGAGTAACGCAACTGTTAGTTTGAGTGAAAATTTCCCTTTATCCAAAAATATATTTACAAGTTTGGGACTACTTTAGAGAACTACTTTCAATAAATGTGTGAATTTTTTAAGATGGCATCTTGATTGACTGCAGGATGAGCACAAAGGCACAACATCCAAAATAACACTCAGATGATGTCTTGCTTTTTTAAAATCTTTTCTCCTGCTCCATGTTGTCAGGCGCGTCCAACTGCCTGACAAGGGTTGAGTGTGGCGCTCAGAGAGATTACTGAGAGTAAATTCATAATTTAATATGGGAGGCAATTATATTTTCACACGTGTTTTTAAAAATCTTGTCTCTAGTACATGACATCATCATTTGAAAACTGAATTTTATATTTACTCAGGTTCTCTTTCTCTCCTATAAAAATCTCATCAAACTCATTTTCATTTTGGGCCAAATCAAGATTGTGAAGGTTTTTATGTGCCAGAAAGTATTGATAAAACCTGCAAACAAAACTGTTAAAATATAGATAAATTCTTAAGATTAAATAAAACTGAAAATATTTTCGGTCCCTCCAGGATTTAATGATTGTTTTTGTTATTTTTTGCAATAAAAATCAAAGTGCTGTGTTACTAAATTAGAAATATTTGCACTTTTTAATACTTGCCGTATCAATATTATGGATTATAATTTGACATCAAGTGAGGCTGAAGCAGCTGTAGAAGAAAGAAATACTGTAAACAATCACTTAGATCCAAAAATCTGCAATAAACTCACAATTATGTATTAGTGTGAAAAAGTACAACGATTTGTTGATTTTGTGAGAATTTCCATGATGTAATTTGGTAGTAAATAGATAAAAACGGCTTTAATTATATTGATAAAATGATATTTAAGCACACTGTTATTTTTGACATTTCTATTTATGTGTCACTTCAGAATCTAGAGGGCCACATAAAAATCTATGGCGGGCTGGATTTGGCCCCCGGGCCTTGAGTTTGACACACGTGCTTCGGCGCAACAAAAAATGCAAGAAATCAATTATTTTTAAAACAGTACGAAGCTGAAGGATTTCCCCAGGTGTTGCCATCAGAATGACACCGACCTTCATTTCAGTCGATTCCCACATCAGGAAGAAAATCCCATTCACTCCTCAGTGCTGCAGGCCATCCTGCCCTGTTTCAGACATGGAGGTGTTTCCCCATCGCTCCAATCTGTCACTGTCTGCTGCTCTACACCAATTACAAAAACAGTGAAATCCTCACTAAGTCTTGGACTATAAAATATCCACTAGGAAGAAGTTTTCCATGAATTTTTACAAAGCAAAAATTCAAATAATGTTTTCTGGTGAATTCCTAATTTTTTAACATCCTTTTTCACTCCTTATAATTAGATTTGACGCATCAACTTAAAGTTTAAGTAGCAAGAAATAAATTTGAAATTAAGATTTCTAAATTTTGTAAAAGAGACTGCCTCCTAAAGCATTTAAGGGAAACAAAGGTGAGAGTTTGGACTTTTATTGATTGTAGACAACCGTGGCGCACCAATTGAGGTTTTCTAGCCGATTGCCGATAACCAATCTTTTAAAAAGCCTAACCAGCCAATTACGACTTTGGCCGATACTAATTCTTTTTGTCTGAAAGGTTGCTCTATATTGCAAGAAAGTTGCTAAACTGGCAACAGTGGGGTAACAACGATTAACTGTAAACATGCAGACGTGACCCGGTGGGTTGGTCTGTCAGTCAAACCTTTCTCACAGGAGAGCAGGAGAGGAAAGTGGTGGATTTTTAGACCTTTGCCAAGGTGGATCAGATCGGTTTCACGTGTAAAAATCAGCCAATCAGCGATTATTAATAAAATTGGCACCAATAAATCAGTTGGCCAATAAATCGGGTCACCCCTAGCAGACGCTTCAGCTATTGTGGTTTGGAGCACAATGCAAAGCTTTTGCTGATGATTTAGTAGCTTATTTAAGTTAATGTCAACACACCCTTACGATAAGAAATACAACAAGAATTCTGCTTTTTTAGTTCCTGAAAACATTTTTGTTTACTGCAGCTTTGCTATATAATTAGCTGTTTGAAACATTCGTGTCTATTCTGCCTTTAAAATCTGATTTTTAGCATGTTTTCATGCATTTTTTTCCTTCGCTTTGATGTCCTGTAAATTACTTTTGGTGCAATATAAATAAACTTGCCTTGTGGTTTAACGTCCTTTTAATGACATACTCTAGAATGAGCTTGAGGGATTTCCCCAGCTGTTATAAGTACAGAGTAACACAGCACTGACAGGTTGCTGTGCATTGCTGAACAGCTGGCAGAAAACAGGCAGATAAACTCTCTGAACCCTAAACTCGATCCAACAAAAGGACCGAATAATCAATAAATCAATCCACTAATCACACCTCTCAGTTAAAGCACAAGATTAGATACATGCGAAGGAAACGGAGTCAGACTCTACTGAGCATTTTCAGCCTTTTTTACAACAACCAAGTATAAATGACAAATTAAAATCCGATTTGCATTTATTATAAATTTATAGATGCTTTAAGAACTAATTTTAGGGGTTTTGATGAATTGTCCGCTCATCTTTTGCAATTAAGTCAAATCCCGATTGTTAAACTCGACTAAATTCAACTTTTGACTCAAATTATGGCGCTTAGAAGGCAGCTCTATCAATTAATGAGGAATCTGAACTGAAGTGAGAAAAATACCTGGAATTAATTGAAGTTTAGTAAGATTATAATGAATCAAAAACCTTTCTAGACTTAAATATCTTTGACTTTTGTCCTGAATTATAACCAAACATGTTGTTTAGATACTAACTTGACTTATAACTATAAGACGTTTTGTATATATGGGTGAATAAAAGGGAAAGATAAAGTAGGCAGCAAGATAATAATATATCAGATGTGTCAAAAACTGATATATTACTAGATTAGATTATTATTAGATGTTGCAATGCTTTCATCTAAAGACAGCTGATTCACAGCTTCACGCTGCGTTTCTTCCTTAAATAGAGATGGAAACAACTCTCCTCTGCCCTCGGCTGACTTCCTACTCTGCACAATTCATTTCCATACACAGGCCACCAACACTGTTTTTCTCCAAGGCATGCAGCAATATTTTATTAATAAAACCCTTTCTGACCTCCACAGTTTGCCTGTAAATTTATAAACTTTTACACAATGGCTGAATTATGATCAGAAAAAAAAATGCAAGGCTCTTATGTTGAATAAAACAGAAATAAAACCAGATTTTTATTATTTTTTCGGCTTTATTAGCACAAATTGCTAGCTAGTTAGCATGTATTTAGTCCTAAGCTCACAGAACAGGTTTATTAAAGTCTCAAATAAATACACTGTCATATCAAATAGGAAAAAATAGTACTTTATGATTTTTTAATGAGCCCTGTTGGGACGTTTATCCCCAGAAAAATTCTACATCTTAATCAATTCTTGCAAATAAACAAAAAAAACAATCATATCTGGAAAAAACTCTGAACAATTGTAATAAATGTGCTGCATTAGAGGAAACAGAACCGTATGCTTATTGTTTCACTCTTGAATTAATCAAACAAGAGAGGAGTTTGAAAAGAACCACCGCCATTACTGATTTACACTGCAGCTTTCCTAATCAGCCACAACCTTGAGGAGCTACAAACAATCAGCTTTTAAACTGTGTGTGTGTGTGTGTGCGTTCCTCAAGCTATTCTCCTCACAGTAAGTAAGTGACAGAAAGCCTCGGATCTCCACTTAACCGCAGCCGCCAAAAATCCATTTGGCCCAATGTCGATTCAGCATGAGGGAGGGGAGGTCGTCTGCTCTGGGATCTATTCGCTGGACTGAACCAGTCGATGCATTTATCCTGCAGATCTACTAGGAAACTCACTCTGAGTTGACAGAAATAATCAGTCTGTGTAGGTAATGAGCACATTCACAGGTGAGTGAGGAAGAAAACGTAAGTTTTTTGCATTATGACAAATTTACCCTTTTGTTGTTTCTCATTGGACACACTGTTGATTCTATAAATTTAACTCACCTTCGTAAAGGTTAATTCAGCTCAACAGCATCACTTTAGTCGGACGATTTTCAATTCTTAAAACAGTATCCTCTCTGTCCAACCCCATCAGTTAAAAAGCTGGAAAATGATATTTGAAAACATTTGTGAAACATTGAGTGTGTAATTTCTTGCACATGAATTCATTTGATTTTGTCTCAAGCCTTCCTTGATTTGGATTTCCTGGTCGAATCTTGATTTTAAAGAGCTTTTTTACAAATTAAATACAAGAGCGTATTTTCAAATGCATGTCAACACCAGGCTGCTTTCCTGAAATGCACGGCACATAACTGGGTGACTGAGTTAAAGCTAAATATCATCTGGTAAATTATCAGTGTAGTTACAGTTACCTACAGCTCCACGAGGAACACAAATTAGCCAAACAGCTGCGATAGAAACCACGATAAGACGACGATACCACAGGGAAAGTCATTTGGGTAGAAACAAAAAGCTGCATCAGAAAGCTAAACATTTATTCTCCAGTTTTACTGTCTTGATTAGAGCTCTGTTGGGTGACAAAGCAGATATCCAGAGGAGGAGTTTCTGCTGCTCTGCGTGTGTGTGTGGGTGTGTGTGTGTGTGTGTGTTCACCATCACAGCAGTAGCAGGCAGTCCAGGCTATAAAAGGACTCCTTGAAGACCTGAGTTTACCCAAAAGGCATTTTAATGCTTCTTTCTCTCGCGCACTTCTCCAAATTTCTAAACACAGAGGGAGCAGTCGGGTCCAGAGATTCAGCAAATTTCACTAGTTTAGTCTCGATTATTTAAATACAGCTTGAAACAAAATTAAAGATAATGATAAAAAAACATGATCAGCGGTCCCAGAAAGCAAGGTGGCCAAATTAGAATAGAATTACACTTATACACTGATAAATACATGTTAAATTATATAAACTATGTTATGCTCAAATGTCCAGAACAAATGTGTTCAAATGTTTGAACATATACTTGTAATATTCTCTGTAGGGCTGTGAAAAAGTATTTTGCCTTACAACTTTTCACTTTAAATTGTCAAACCAAAGTCTACCCAAACTCTTCATTCAGAAAGTCGCAAAAAAAGGAAAAATGGTGGGCAAATAAAACTTTTACTGTTTCAAGATTTTAGGGAAAATGTTCAATGGACTGAAGAGGCAAAATTGGACAATTTTGGAAAGTGTGCATCCAATTGAATTTTGTAACAGCGTTTTTGTAACAGTTTAAGAAAAGGAGCAGAAAACTGATAGCTTTATCACGATATTTAGTGGTATTATTGTGATAACGACAAAAGTGACAAGAACTTCCTTTTTGGGTTACAGTATTGCACTGACTGCAAAAACAGGAGTGTTAAAACTACATCCGTTAAGCTAATAGCTGCATGTTTGTTCGGCAACTGACTGCAGGCTAGCTACCCAGGCAATGATTGAACAATAAATGTGCAATAACCTCTTAAACAAAAACTATATTTAGTTTTTATTCTGTATTTTTGCTCAGGATTAAGCTAAACTTTCATTAATAATGTTAAAATATAAATAATCTTTCTGTCCCTTCATGTAACGCTCGTTATTTAGATCTTGAGGTACTTTGAATGTTTTGCAGCTTGACTACTTTAAGGAGCATTTAATTCTCACAGAGCGCTTTTATTTTTAAGTTGAAGATGAAACAAACTTTGCATGAAGCCACAGCAGAAACACTTTCTCTCCAACTTTAACCCCAACATTACGACAGCTCTTTACTTTATCCTTCTTTACGTCTAAATACCTTTACGACCTGCTTCTTCAGCTGCTGCTCTCAAACTCACTTTCATATTTTTCTTATTTATTTTAATTTAAACAGTAATTCTCTCTCACACAAACAGCCAAAAAGAGCTCATACAGACAAATTAAGGGGTCCGCTGCCAAGTTGTGTTCACACACAGCTGCATGCAATTACCCACCACAAGAAGGTTTTTAAAACATGAGACTCTCAGGCCTGCGTTATTTATCGGATCCATCAAAATAGCTCTTCTGTGCATGTCTGCCAACCCATCGAGTAGGAGTGAATGAACCTGAGTGAAGTCGGCCCCCCCCACCTTCTTCAAATCAGACAAAATTGGTGTCAAACGTTTGTGCTGCTATCATTTTAAAGATATAAAGAAATGTTTTTAGAGGTCATCAAAGGTCAACCAGCCTTTCAACCAGTTTGATTTTATAAAAGTGGGGGGGCTGGTTGACCTTTAACCTTTCATTAATATCTTCAAAGCCAAAGCAGCACAAACAAAAATGTTTGCTGCACAAACCAGCACGAGTTAATTGACACCCATTTCGTCCAAGTTGAAGAAGGTGGGGGGGCTGGTTGACCTTTGATGACCTCTAAAAACATTTCTTTATACTGTATCTTTAAAATGATAGCAGCACAAACGTTTGACACCAATTTTTGTCTGATTTGAAGAAGGTGGGGGGGGCCGACTTCACTCAGGTAGTGAATGCTTGTGTGAGTGTGTGAATCAATGCGGGGATGAAATCTCCCATGAATCCCACACATTTAAATTCTCGTTTCCTTTCTTTTCTACGTCACCTTTAACCTTTAAATCCAGGTAGTGCTCCCAAAACTGAACTCTACAACAACCAGGACCCGTTAAAAAGTGCTGATATCGCAGAATAAAAATAAATAAATAAAAATAAAACACAATTGAGCGTTTAATCTAACTAACGTTTCCACCAATCTAAGTGAAGGAGCTTCCGGTGTGATCAGGTCAACCGAAGCTCAGCTTTCCCTCAGACTAACTGCCGCCTGACCGCAGCGCGGCACACTGCTGTAACTTTACTCATTAATACTTACAGCCTTCAAAGCAAATCAATAAATTCATTATCCATAAAAACCACTCTTTCTGGGCGTTTTGTCAGCATGTAATTAACTGGGACCGCAAATAAATCGCTACGAGCCAAACGAAACTAGGCGTATCCAAAGAGCGCAGCTAGCATTAGCCTCACAGCAGCACTCTGTGCAAAGATCCTCAGCAGCGTTAGATGTGCCACTCTGATGACTTTTAAATAGCTTTAGTCAAATAGGGGGTTTTTTTTTAAATAAAAAGGTTGTACATGTCTTGATCAGGATATATATATATATATATCTGTATATATATACACACAAAATTATAATTAACACAGATTTTGAGGATATTAACAGAACAAAAATGTCGTATTGTCTCTCAGTGAAGAAAATTTGACGTTTCAGCCACAAACTGACCAGAAAATGGAGGCCGGTCCGCATAAACTTCACTAATAATTAATATAATACAGATTGTGCAGTGTAATCAAATGTACAGAACATGAATGTATCACACTTTAAATATAATATCCTGTTAAATAATGCATCCTTTGCAATTTTAGCAATGCAGTGATATTGATATAACAATTCAGATTTGCTATACTGTGCAGCTCAAGCAATTTTTCTGCTGAACTCTTGAAATTTTGAACACTGAAGATGGTAAATGGATTAATAAATATATTAACTTTATTTAACAAGCACAGCTGAGCATGGAAAGCTAACTCTATTTTAAACAAGTATTTGTCTTGAAATTGTAGCCATTTTCTGAGCACCTACAACATCCAATCAAGGCTGCGATGCTGTGATTCAGGAATTTGTAAAGAAAAAGAGCCTCAACCCCAGTAAAAGAAGAGAACTGTAAAAAATAATAATATATAACCTTCCACTTGCGTCCGCTGTCTGCAGCATGTTAGTTAGTTGGAAAGACAAATGTCCACAATACCTTCCAAGAGGTTTTCATTCAGCATTGGCCTGGATTTGTCTCCATCTTTTACTAGTTTTTCACAATAAATGAATGGGAAATCAAAGATTACGCAAACATTTACCTGGGATGGCAAAAATTGTGTATAAAAAAACAAGCAACACATGTGTGCAATGGAAGAAATGTAATAAAAGTTTAGTTTCATTCAGCTGAACTTAACCCACCTGCCAAAAGTCGGCACAGAGGAAACGTACGCCTCTGCTGTAACTCACGCAGAGCTCCTTGTAATCCCGGTCCCTCTCTCAGACACAATGCTGGAACGGCGCACGGTGTAATTTAGAGCGTGGGGTCGGTTAAAGAGGGAAAACAAGGACGTAATGATCGTTTTTTGGTCTCGCACAACTGCGTGCAAGGCGTCGAGCGGGAAAACGCTTTGTCATTTAACTAATCTCCTCGCTTACAGAGAGCGAGACGCCTCCAAAAAAGGTTCAGGCAAACAAGGGGCAATTACAGGCCACCGTATAAATCTACGGCCAGCCGCACCGACGCAGACTGGAGACAGGGCACACTCAGCGTGAACACGCTGTGTTATTATACATGCAAACGGCCCTGCAGTTTTAACACATGCTATAAATACATGGCAGACACAGGGAGCATGTGGAGAAGTGTATCCTGTAAAACGCTGAATGTTTAGAGCTCATAAACATCCAACAACCGCAATAAGTGATTTCTAGAGCGTAAAACCAAAGCAGCTCCTCTGCATTACGACTGCGGGTGTCTGTGCAGACAGTTAAGTAAGAAAGACAAGATGAAGGATCATATTTCTGTAGCGGATATCAGTCCCTGGGCGTCAGTAGATTCTGATAGGAGTACAAGGATGTACAAGGCCTAAAAGGCATTTACTGGGCGCTCTGCATGCACAGAGCTGGATGTTTTCATCAGACCGAGAGAAAATCAGCCGGGCATGAAGAGAAAACCCCAAAAGAAACGTCTTTTTAAACAATTTGCACGTCTCATGTTTTTTTAACCTCTGTCTGGTTCAAACACACCCACAGACGCGGCTACGTTATGGGAAATGCCCACTCAGCCCCAGTTAGCGTGGGAAACTCCCACAGTGATGATCTTCTAAGTGAAAAGTTACACAGGCTCCATACGCAGAGAAGAAGCCTCAGTAAACAGGAACTGCTGCTTGGCATGAATTTGTCACTTCCTCCCCTGATATTTGCATTTTTTTTTTTTTTTAACTGATAACCTCTAATCATTGCGGCTGATCTGATTTAATATTCACTGACTTCCTGTCTCCTTCTGTTCTTTATACAACATCATATTAAAATATTCAGCTTTAAAAGTGTAGAGCTCAGTTTGCCAATCCAGAAATGCTATTCTAGATATCTTTCTTTTTTTTTTTTAAATAACCATAATCATAAGGAAATGATGTTAAGGTTCAGCTTTAATACCGAGTTAAATCACATCACTCTCTGCTTCTACTGGATTATGTTGTTACACTACGGCATGTAATTAAGGGATTTTTAACTTTATGCCTTGAATCCCTTCAAGTTTTCACATAAAACTTTACCAAATAAAAATCTAAAAGGCGTACTATGCTACTGCATTCCCCCCATTTTACTCTGATACCCAAAATAAAACCGATTATCATTAGAAATCACCTAATTACCAAATAGACACCACTTGGAGAACATTAGTAAACAAACTGCATCACAAAACAGAGTAGCACAGTTTTTACTATCATTTTATTTATCTCAAAACAAAAAACTGGGGTCAGCTCATTCTTTCTTTATTTTTTAAACAAAGCCTGAATGAAGATTTGTTATGCTAAAAGACACTAAGAAATAGTTGTAATAATAAAAGATTACAACAATGTTGCAGATGAGTAAGTCTTAAAACTTTTTTTATTTTTGGAAAATGCTGTCCGGAAAGATTATTGATTGATTCAGAAATCTAGAAAGTACCAAGTCACATATTTTAATTTTGAGCATATTCCTGATTCTGATAAATGTAAAGATACTCAGTAAGACATACCATTATCCTGTTTGATAACTTTGTTATGCTGAATTTAGATAAGAATGCACCAATTCAGTTTTTTTTTTTTTATTAAAATTTTCTTCTATGAATCAGCAGAAAAACTGAATCTACAAAACATTTAGTCCTGATTAGTTTCACCCCACAGCTACACTCCACTCCGAGACGTCCCCTCCTGTCATGCGACACAGTTTATGCCTCCAGGAATGCTGAAAATCACGTAAACAGGCTAATTTTAAACTTAAATGCACCCATAGACAAAGGTCCAATTGAGTCCCACCAGCTAACCCGCCCTGGCCTTCATTACAACCCAGTTTCTCCAGCAGCAGCTTCAGCACTTCAGGTGTTTCAAACAGAATAAAAAAGAAGTTAAACAACTGTAAATGCTAAAGAGTTGTTTTAAGAGCACTACTTCAGTGTTTATGAGCAATCACTGAAGAGAAGAAATGCACTTCAGACGCCAGCTGCCTCCACGTTCTGAGCTGCAGAGATCGTCTTTAACCCTGTAAACAATTTCGACAGAAAGCCCATTCATGCTGGCAGCTGCTGTTCGCTAATGCAGTCTGAATAAATGCGCAGCATAAAAAAAAGCACCACATCGCAGCATCTTTATGTAATCTTTCCTGTCTTCAAACAGCGCCACAATAATCAAAGCTCAAATCTGTGAATACATTTTTTCTTAGTCAAACACACCTAAAACATAAACTGTTCAAAAGTTTTAAGTCACTTCATATTTTTCATAATTTGCTTAAAAGGAGCAAAACGTCCTGTTTTTGTTTTTGTGATTTTGGATGCTTAGATAGAATTTGTTTAGAGCGAGGCTTTAAAATGTGTTAGTTAAAGATGGCAAATAGCAAATAGAAATAGTTTAAAAAGTCGAAGAAATTGTTAAAGAAAGAGACGGTCATGTTTTGTATGAGCATCTTGCTTCTCTCTGCCTTCTGTTAGCAGTAGGATATGTTATATATACACATAAATACTTCAGCAACACCTTTCTACACATTTGACAATAGCAATAAATACTTCATCTCTATGCAGACGTTCTGTCTGCACTGATAAAGATGTATTCACCTCAGCATGTCAAATGCTTGAAACGACTGACATAGCTGAAGATTTGGATTTTTATCTGACTAATTAGGCTCTAATTGTGAAAAATATTTAAATCAAAGCAGGGAAATATCTCCAAAAGAAACATTGTAGATCTAATGCCCTTCATTCTTTTTTTTAATGTTTTTTCTTGATCTTGATTAACTTGCAAAAGCAACAAAAAGGGAACAAAAAGCTACACTGTTTGTGTTTTTGTCTTCTCCAAGTTAATAGTTGCAAAGTCTGTCTATTTGGCAAAGTCTTAACGAGTAAACTGTGGTCATCTATCCACTCCGACACAATTAAAACTTCCTCTCAACCTATAATGTCAGCTTTATAGAGTCAATTTGTTCTGTTTAATATTCAGATATTTTAACAATCATTTGGGTTTTAAAGGAAAATCTTTAGCATGTTTCTCTCCATCCACTTCTTCGACTATCACCACCTCAGATCAAACTATCCCCACTTCCTTTCTCAGTTAACTCCCGCCATCATCCTCCCTCTGGATTTTTCTGCAGGCCGTCCAACTCTTCGTCCGTTCGCTGCCCTTTCAATTAACAACAGAAAGATCGAAGCACACAAAGAGAGATTTCGATCCCAGGTGTCCCTCCTCCACACAGCAGCACGCCAATATCTCCACACGTACAAAGTGTGATCATGAAAAATGCATACACACACATGCACACTGTACTTTCACTGAATATACAGCATGACCTATTTTATATGCAGCTCAGGAAAAGACGAGCGAACGGTGTTATGCAGAGGGCAAAAGGAAACGCTGCATGAATTTCACCGATAAATCTGAGGATGCTTAGATATCCTCTCCTCCACAGTGACAATTCGTAATGTCAAGTCTGCAGGGCCTGCTACTAAAGGCTTAACACTAAAACAATATAAACTCGCTGCCATTTTTGTTTGAATTGACGAGAAAGACTTCAGATTTAAACCAAAGTTTGAAAAGTAAAATTAATTTTAATCTCTAGTGATCTGCAGAGATTTCCTTTTTTCTAGGGGTGCACTGATTTATCAGCCAGTTGATTTATTGGTACCGATTTCCTTAATTTTGGGAGATCGGTAAACAGACGATTTTTACACCCGAAGTTGATCTTATTCACAGATCTTATCTAGCTTGGCAAAGGTCTAAGAATAAACCACTGTCCTCTTTTGCTCTCTGAGAAAGGTTCGACTGACAGACTGGGTCTCCAAGTTCTGTCTGCACATTTACAATCAACAATAGTTACCCCACTATTGCCAACTCAACAACTTTCTCACAACATTTCAGACAAAAATTGGTATCTGCCAAAATCGGAATCAGCAGGTTAAGCTTTTTAAAGATTGGTAATCAACAATCGGCCAGAAAACTGAAATCGGTGCACCCCTACTTTTTCTTTTTTTGCAAGTCGGCCACACGTAAGTGTTTCAGAACTTCAAACCGATTTAAATGTTGGTTCAGTAAACACAAAACACAGTTTTGGGTTGAGTTTTCTGTATCTAGTAAGTAATGAGTAATTTCTAAAGTTATCGGCAAGCTCCACTGTGGAGGGCGGATTGTTGCGTAACTGAGGGCCAAGAGGTTGAACTGATAAGGTGTTGTGGTGAATGGAAAACAAATTTTTTAGGCTAAGTCAATGGTTTTCTCAGAACTTGCTACTGATTTTTTAAACAGGCTGTCATACCCAAGACAAAAGTGGAAATGTCCATTAAATCACGAGCTTCACCTTGCTTTGTATGATAATAAACTTAGTTTAATGATACCGAAAACATTTTCACACTTGAATCAAATAAGAACTTTCTGTTCCTCGTTTGATTTCCAATGGATTTTCTCACCTATGTTGTTCTCAAGTAGACACTAAAGGTGTTTCCACACCTGATTAAATTCGACTGAGGACCAAAATTGCAACATTTGTTATATTTTCAGCTGGTGTAGTTTGCTTTCACACTGGACTGAGTCAAACGAACCAAGCTAATTGAGAAGCCTGTTCCCCTCCTCGCCTGCGGTGGCGCTGCACCAAGAACTACTGAAGGAAACAATACAAAAACCTCAGAAGAAGACATGACTGCAACTTCCTTCTTCATAAAACGTAAACAAAAATGGAGAAGCAGCAAATTTTAGTGGTTGTAGGATTTGTTTTGTAGATGGTAAAAGACCGAGTCCTTTCTCCTGCTAACGCTAGACTCACGTGTTTGTTTTGGTTTTATTTACCCAGAATGCCATTCTCTGTACTCCACTTTCTGCTTTTGGAGCGGTCTCTGGTCTGCTTGGATTCAAATGGTGCTGGAGATCACTTCAACTGAACCAAAACTTAGGTTGTACGGATTCAAACCTCCCCAAGCGAACTGGACGTTCTCAGCAAAAGCACTACAGTTTGACTAAAACAGACTAAACTAAAACTTTGTATTAGACAGCATCTAAAACCTTAAACATGTCTGTTGAACAACATAAATCTGTATAATGTAGCTGAAAGTACCGCATAAAGAAAAGAAAAACAAAGTTCTGATGACACCAAGGTGACCGTGTTGGTATTTCGAGGTGTATGCTGAGTCAAAAGTTCGCTATTCAAAGCGGCTCGACACAATTTGGTGCCAACATACCCCCAATTGGTGAGTCATGAAGAGGCGAAGGTCGATGCTCCATTCTCAAGATCACATAACACTCTTCCATTTGCTGCATGTTTGTGATAGTAGAACTGAGCTGCATGAATTAGATTCCTTCCCTGTTTTCAGCTTGCAAACAGGAAATATGCTACCTGGGGTGAATGTGAGATGTCTGAGGAAATGTTTGTGGATTAAAGCAAAAATAAATGGGTTGTTTTTGTCTGCTTTACAGCTTCAGGTCATTTAACGTGACCAGTGGACACAGACCTGCACTCTGAAGGACACCAACATGCCCTGAAAACTGTAATGTCACCATGAAATTTAACACCAGGCCGCAGAAAAACTGCACAATCAAACAATTTTCCTTATATCTCTGCAACAAAAATATTGTATTCTATCATATTCTAATAAACCAACTTGCACTTTCTATATATTAACCAGCAAAAGTGAAAGACTGTACAGTAAAAAGCAAATTTACGACAGAATAACACTGTACAATTAACACTTATACTAATTGTCATTAGGGCTGAAACGATTCCTGGAGTGATTTGAGTACCTCGATTATTAAAATTCCTCGAGGAAAATGTATCTGCCTCGAAGCTTCGTTAAGTTATATTTTATTATTTAGCGCAGGGTTATTACTTGCGTTGCGCGGAGCTCTGACTTCCGCCTGAGTTGTTGACCAAAGCTAAGTGTTAGCAGCATGACATTCAGTTTTCAAGTTTGACCTGGGAAGATTTAATTGATTGATGTTGATGTCCGGGTTTTTGTCGTTTTTTGGAGGACCAATAAGCATCCTTAAAATGACTGACACGATGCATTGAGTACGGCAGCTTTTCTCCTCCCGGAGTTGCTGCCTGGTGGCAATTCAGAGCGAACGGTAGGGAAGAGAGCTGCAGGTGTATTTGTAGAGGTGAGCGGATAGACTGAACACTGCTGCGCATTAGATGATTAACCGGAAAATTTATTTCATATCATCCTGGTCTCAACAAACAGGTGGCGGAGCTCATCGTGGCGGCACGTAGCTGGTAGATGTTTCTGTGTGACGATCGAAGGTGTCGTCGCTAACATGAACACAAAAGCTATAAATGTCTGGGCAAGGTCAGAGTTCATTTATTAAACTGACTAAAGACGAATACATAAACGAAAAGCTGGACTACACACATTTTTTCATAAGCGTATTTGTGAGCCTCTTTATTATTAAATTGAATATAACTTCAGGTTTTTGTATAACTTTTCTTCAGGTTAACTTAGAAAGTGAGCTGTTATTGTTACAGTTTATTTTTCTAAACTAAAGAAAAGTTATTGTTAGGGATGCTCCAATGTGAAAAATTGGACTCATGTTGATATGCGATAGTAATACTGCTGTTATGTTAGATTTACCAATGTTTTATTTTATCCGATTACTCGATTAATTGTAAGAATAATTGATAGATTAGTCAATTACTAAAATATTAGTTTACAACAGCCCTAATTGTCATCCTGTCTACTGTTTTGCCAAACAGGAAATTGACATTTTTAAATTATATTTTTGTGAAAAAGGGATGAATTCACCCCTATTTGAGTTTTGAGTACTCTCTGATCCCTAAAGTTAAAAGGAGTATTTTCAAGTTACAAGGCATCCAAAGAGTATTACATGAGCCCATTGGATCACTTTTACACAAAATTTTTGTGTAAAAGTGTCAGCTTAATAGAAGTCTGAACAGGTTTTGTTTTTACGAACATGTTTTCCCCTCTGAGGTTCACGATGCACCAGGAGAAATCCTGATGCTTTGGTTTAATCCGGCAACTCAAAAGTTGTGAAAGAGAAAAAGCTGACATTTTCTAAACCCTGATTCACAGAACTAAGCTGCACATCATAAAACTTTTCCATTACTTTTTTAGGGATAAATGGTGGTTTCAACTAGACTGAACCTTAAAATTGGGAATCCATGTTTTTCAAATAGTTTTAAAAACTACGGAGTACAAGACAGTCCCTCTGTTCTTTCGGGATTCTTTCCATCAACACATTCACATGCCCCTCTCCGCCTCTCCATGCCCGATCCCTCTGACCCGTCTCCTTCATCCCCTCACGTTGTCTGGGAGATGAAACCGGCAGTCCAACATGTCCATGTGCCAGGCTCAGAACCGGCCAGGAAGTCCCGGCCGATGCCAAAGATCTTTCAGGCAGAAAGAATGAGATGTATACACACACCCATCTGCATGCACTCTACCCCACACACACACACACACACACACACACACACCCACACAAATATGTACACACTCCAGGGTCCAGGAATATGTGACTCAGCAAGACCCACGTGAGTGCCAAGCAGTGAAGACGGATGGTATCGCTTAAGTCAAACTCCCAATGGCTTTGCAGTCCAACAAGAGGACAGACATTCTTGAATTTCCTTCGTGAATGTCTGCCGTAATTCGGACATTATGGCTTTAAAAAATGTCAACCAAAGTTGGAGCAAACGCGTCCAATTCTAAAGTGAGATGGAAATGTAGAGACAAAAATCATCAATCAGACAAGGAATGCCTTAAAAAAAAAAATCCAAATATACACAGATGGCAGAACAGGAGAACTGGCACCGGGGACCCTGGAGAGAAAAGAACCTCCAATAAAAATAGATAAAACTGAAATTTTATGCCATTTTTTTGTGAAGAAATCATAATGAGCTGCATAAAAACAAACAGGTTAAGATTTTCTACTTAGTCAGTGCTGACCAATGATTCCTTATATATCTTATATTTTTTCTAATCAGTGAATGAATAAGTTAAACTGTTAACACTCTTTGGTGTGGATGCTGTTACTGACTAAAGAAAACTGAAAATAAGCTATTTTTAATATCACTAAAGCCAGAAGATGAGAAAAAAAAATTTCTTAGATATGTTGTGACATTTGATCATTCAGGCAACAAAAGAGCTTAAGAGAGTAAAACTGAGCGGATAACGGGAAGGCTGAACAGAACATTATTGTTCATCCTTTTCAACATTTAGATCTGGTCGTGTTGGCAACATACTGGGAATCTTCAAGGTCAGAAATACCAATTTTCTAGTTAATTCACAAAGTGACTATTGTTTAAGTTATGCATTAATTACTGATTTACAAAATAATGTGTGTGAAGGCTAGAAAACTACATTTCCAATGTTTTTTCTTGTGTCTTACAAGTGTGAAAATAGAAATTGACCATTAATCTGCAATCAGTGCATCTCTGGAAGTGGGCGGATCTTTTTCAGGAAAATAACAAAATCAAAGTGAGATTGTTTCTGTCTCCTTTCAGCTCATCTCCTCCTCTTCCTTTCTGACTCCCACTCCAGGTTGACCTGCATGGTGACTAACTCACCGGCCTTCACTGAGCAGGCGAACGATCACCGAATCCCACAAGCAACAAACCAGCTCGCAGGTTTTCTTATTTAAATTAAATGTGTGGCGTCTCCTCTGCGAAGGTGAGTGCTTTGTTGATGGAGAAACCGGTTATCAGAACCAAACAGATGTTTGAGAGGAAACGCTTTGAAAGTGACAGACAGCAGGAAGTATAAAGTAACGTGTCCCACATCAAGTCGATAAATTTAAATCTGGTTCGATTAATTTGTGCAATCTTTACAGATTTGTCCCAGTCATCATTTTACTTTCACTAACCCTTCCAGACCGAACGTATCGGCAATGATCCAGCCAAATTTGCAGCACCGTAACTCCGCCACACTTTGAGAAATCTGAAAAATTCCAACAGTTTCTGAAAGGGGAGACGTTGCGCTTTCCAGCCATTATCGTTTTATTATGGTAATTTCACTCCCACCGTAGCAGGAAGTAAAATTAATCTGAGGGGCGCTCTTTTAATAGATGGTAAAAATAGCTTGCTAGATATTGAAAGTTCCACTTGTTATGGATAAATGGGCAAATATATTGACTCACAGGACAGTTAGAGAACTGCTAAGCAAAAATATCCAGGCAGAGATTTGAAACTTAGATCATAGAGGGTTATATCAAATATTTAGACAAAAAACAAACAGGAGAGAAACATAACTTTTTCTTCATGTCTGACAATAAATCATACTAAACTTTCCCAGGATTAGGTCAGGTAGACTAAAAATCATTTATGTTTGCTGACAAAATAACTGCAATTGTCAGGTTGGTCAGGTTTAACTTCCTGGCTGATGTTTTGAGATGTTTCAGTGTTTTCACATAGTATTCTTTTCCAAAGATGCCATCGATTTGGTGTAAGTGCACCAGTCCCTCTAGCAGCAAACTGCAACACATCATGCTGCCACCACAAGAAGGGATGGTGTTTTCGAATTGCAAGTTCTCACGTTTTTCCCCTCAAATGTAAAAATTATAATTGTTGACAAATTTCAAATTCAGTTTTATCAGACCACAGGAAATGTCTCCAGAAATTAATCTGCTTTTTTACGCTTTTCAGGTAAAAGATTCTTGTAGCTAACGACACTTTCATCTTAAACTACATCTATCGCTGTGCCTCCATTTTGTTTTTAATTGACTGACAGATAAGATCCAAAAAAAATCTAGAACTTTTAGATTGCTTTCACTACAGAGAAGTTTCTTTATAAGTGGAGCAGCTCATGTGCAAGGAAAAGACTGCTGAGGAAGTAAAGAATGCTAATCTCGATGCTAACTTTCATGCTGACGGCTACAAAGTCATTGTTCGGCCATCTTTTCTCTACATGGAGGCATCTCTTTTGTCCAGTTAGACAAATAATTATTCATTCACAACCGGTTCTCGTTTTATCTCCAGCGCCTGAATGATCCTCTCAACTCTTCCTCATTGTGAAATATAACGGGATAGAATGGAGAAATTACAGTTGTTATCTCCTCCTTTGTCACCAAAATTATTAGCCGAGTTGAGCTGCTATTGTGCCAGCCAGCGGAGCAATTATTTATATCCTGCATAACAGCCAGGACCCAAAAGAGAAAAGAGAGGAAAACTCCATGTTCCATTTCTCCGAGCACAACTGTTACCCAGATGATTCATAATCAACAAGAAGAGCTGCCAAGGAGGACTCCTCCATAGCAGATCGATCAAACCCTGAGTGGAGCGCTGATTTTACTCCCACGTGTCCATCAGGGCAGTAGGAGGACAGGGAGCGCCCTTTGGTTTGTGGGAGACGTGTGAAGGAAGCATTCTCTCCTGCACACAACTTGCCTTTTTGTATGTAAAGATAAACAAAATCCTTGATACAAAACAGCAAATCTAGATGAATTAAGACATTTTTACCATTAGTTTCAATAGAAGTTAGCCTGACAGTTGCCAGGAATTTAAACCATGGCTGGAGTAAAAACTATGTTTGATTTTTTTAAAGCAAAAATGTACAACTGAGAGAATAATAGTTGAAAGAAGAGGGGCCAAACTTTTCCTTGGATCTAAAGAAAAATTTGTGACTTAAAACCAAAGAAAACCAAATTGTTTTTGGTTTAACAGAAAAGTCTGGGATATTTATGATTTATTTCAATGACAAAAATAATGAAGTAAATGGATTACATTTCAGTTTTCAATACTTTCTGTAAATCTGAGATCAAAAATCTGTCCAATACCAATTACAGGCCACTTTCAATAAACCAATTACAACTGGGGTTGAAAACATAAATTACTTAAGTTAATCAGAAATCGAAACAAACACAGAGAACCAGCAGAAAAATCATAATTAGGAAAAAGTTTTCCAACATGACAGATTTTTATTATGTTACCAGCATTAAAAGCAGCAAAATTGATACCAGTGTCTAAAAAAATCTAAAAATTTTAGTCAAATTTGGATTTTTTTTTTTATATCCAAAATGTTTATTTTAATTTGTTTAAATTAAAATAAATGTAAGACAACCTTATTATAACTACAATAAATAAGCATTGTAGAATTGTAACAAAAATAATTAATCTTCTTTTTTTTTTTATAAAATCAGTTTGATCATATTATATATTTTTAATTAATAATGCAAAACCATGTTATTATAGTAAGAATAACCTCATATTGAACCAAACCTATTCAACAGGAAGTCATTAATAACAAATATTGGTGTCTTTTTAGTTCACAACTTATATTTTTTCTTGCCTTTTTTGCTTTGTGGTTCTTTAAACTGCAAAAGAAGCAAGAGAATCAAAAAGCTGTCAGAGCTTAGCTTACAATTAGGATACTAGTAGTAAACTAAGCTCTAGGATTACTAGCATAAAAATAAATCAGCAGCTGATTCTGCATTTGAAACAACACAAATCAGTGAATCTAAATCTGAAACAATCTACAACCAAACTATCCTGGAGTCATCTAATCCGGAATCTGAAATAAAATAATCCAACACATTCAAACTTTTAGAAATCCATCAATTCAACAAAAAGAGTCAACAATATCTTCCTACATGCAGCCTCTGGGAAAACACAGAAAAATCTGCTGTCTCACTGCTTTGGGTAGCAGACCAGAGCCAAACAAGCGTCTCAGCATCACCGTCTAACCCACATAAATAAATTAGCTGCTCATTAAAGAGGTCACAACTTCTGGGCAGCTATTACGCTCTCCAAAGCTGGAAGGAGATTCAAGGAGAAGAGCATCGATCAGGGCAAGTCCAAGAGCTGCACTGCACACAAGACCTGACACACAAGATTTGTTGTCTTGGCACAAAATAACCACAGATTTAAAAAATAAAAAACCTTAAAAGAGGCCAAGCAAGGTCCTAAAACACAACTTACCCAGTCAATACAAATTCATGTTGGATTTTTCTTTACACCTTTAAAAATAAACCTTAGCAACATCAATCAGCCATAAAAGGCAGAGCTGAAGCTGATATCAGGGGTCAGCAGAGACTCTTTTTCCAACACTGCAAAAAAAATATAAAATTTGTCTAGATCTACACCAAAAGATAGATCTTACAAATATTCACTAAATAAAACATCTTATTTGGTTCAGGAAATTGAACCAAAATGTTTTTCTATGTCCAGATTTTAGCATAAAATTAACATAACTTTTACAAAGATAGAGTAAGCCTTTCCATTTGGAAAAATATAGATAATTAGTCCAGTTAAAAGTATAAAGCAGGTCATTTGAAGCTAAAAATGATTAAATTACCTTTCATGGTCTTCTGTTGTATATATTCTAAGGAAATATTGCATAAAAACATATTGAAGAACTGCAAAAACAAACATTTACTTTTACTTTTATAATTTTGTAACTAAAATACCGTCAAAAACCTTTTATTTCTAGACATATCATTTGGAGAAAACTTTCAATATTTTTGCTTTTCAACTGGTTGTGTGTTTAGTTTCTTTCGAATTACATTTAAACTGAGCTATAAAATTGGAAATCATCAGGGACATTAAACCAGTTCCAGTTTTAGGTCTCTAAATCAGTGCCATATGCTAATTGTTTTGAATAAGGCAGCCATATTGGACTTTAAAACCAGGGTTAGTGAGAAACCCGTGACCTTCATGTTGGAGATTCAACATCAGCTGCTTCAAAACACATAAATATCAACTTCTGGTAGGTAATTAGAAAGAAATAATTTTATAAGGCTGACCTTCGCTTTTTGGTTGTTCTCTCCCTGTATTTTTATTCCTCCAGAAGGTCCATTAACAGAGTTATTGCAGCTTTTAAAGCTGTTTTATTTCTCATTGAAGGCATTTCTGGCACAGAGCTACTGTTTTTAGCTGTATGTCTTTGCTACACAGACCCAGAAAAGGAGAGCATGAAATTTGTATACTTTTCTTTACAAGAGAAAGCACTCCTGACTTTCTCTTCTGTATTTTGTTGTTTTTACCATTGTTTGTCAAATATGATGGATAAATGTTTGCTGCTACCTTCTTTGATTTTGAAATTTAAAATAGTTAAACTGTGGACCTTTAAAGTCCTACATAGAATCATTCTCTTACTTTAATTTATTGTTAATAACGCACCCAGTTGTTTTCCAGCAACTGTGCTTTTAACAGGTTTTGGAATAATTCCCATTCTGTTATTGTGAAACATAATAAAGTGAAATAAGTGAAAAATAGTAATAATAGTAATAATGAAGTGAAAACAAAATGTTGAAAATATTTACTTCCCACGCGATGTTAGAATCTAATGTTTACTTTTCAGCTTCCTTGAACAGATTAGGATCGATCTATAAGAGCGTCCTGTCACTTTAAATCCAAGTAAGATTCTGCTAACTCAACATTTACACTCACACATGAAAATGGCTGCAAACAGATGCCCAATTAT
This sequence comes from Brachyrhaphis terrabensis, assembly GCA_903067065.1. NCBI lineage: Eukaryota > Metazoa > Chordata > Actinopteri > Cyprinodontiformes > Poeciliidae > Brachyrhaphis > Brachyrhaphis terrabensis. Next base: position 6,669 of record CAEGAG010167265.1, on the reverse strand, counting down.
ACCATCGTACATATTTGAAAAACAGAAGTTGTACAAGAGTCTCCTGTAGTGCTGGAGCTCCACTAGGGTTGCTAGGTGACGGGCTGGGGTTGCCAGGTAACGGACTGAGCTTAGCCAGGGTTGCTAGGTGACGGGCAGTGCCTGCTGATTTGTGACGTAACATTCAAAAGTTTTGAAACGACTCGTTTTCCAGACACCTAAAAATATTTACTGCCAAAAAGTAGGGTGTGTTTTTTTTTTTCTTGGGCTGTCTTTAGAAGCAGTTGAAACCCAAGGGGAAGTATAAAAGTATGCAAAATGTGAATTTTGCATAATATGTCCTCTTTAAGATTTGTTTCTATTTCATAATATGGCGAGAATATCTCAGTTAAAGGGTCATCTGGTGCACTGGGCTGCTGGTCAGAGGAAACCACACACATGAGCAGATCTGCTGCAAGCGTGCGATCAGGCGAGGCCCACCTGCTGACACCTGCTGGCGCCCACTTCTGTCCCCGACAAACGATTTCCATGACAGCAACAGATGGTCAGATGCTCCCTGGCCCAGGGAGACGCCTCAGGAGGCAGAGCGCCGAGATCCAGGCCGACCGCTCCCGCTGAGAGGAGGTGGCTCATGACAGTCGTAATGTGCGCGTTTGTGGGTGTGTGTGACCTCGCGTGCTGCAGGGGAAAAATGCCGCCGTGGTATGAAGAATGCCCGTGGGGGGGAGAGAGAGAGATACCGAGCGAAGGAGTGACAGATCATTTGTGAGAAGCTCGATTCATTTGTGAAAATGTCTGGGATGTCAGTCACCGTCTGAATGTCTGCGACGGCGGTGAAACAGCGATTTGCAGCAGAAACTGACTTAGAAGTGAACGACTGACATCTCTCCATACTCGCCTTCATTGTTCTTTAACCCGACTGAAACTAAATATTCAACTCATATCTTCTCACCTTGAGTCAATAATAGAAATGTGAAGCCAGATAAAGAGAAACGGATCGCTTTTCCTACAAAATACAACGGTAAAAGTAAGGAAAACCCTGAGAAGAGACACCTTTGGGTGATAAAGAACTCTTCTAGAGAGAATAATACTTATACAGACAGGCACATTGCTCATCAGTGCAATTATTGATTAACAGGGGCAATATTTATCCAAACCACCTGGTTCAGGGAATTTAGATGAGCTCTAAACAGCAAACTTGGCCTAATTAAGCAATCAGACAAGTGGAGTTCCTTGCAAAACTGAAAATGATACAACTTTTTAAATTTAAGACAATATGAAAAATGTGCAAGCATTTGTGCACGCAGAGCTACATTCCTGCCTTTTGTGGAGTCTGTCTATGTTTCCCTTAAATATGTAGAGGCAGAAATTTATACTTGTTCAAGGTTTCCCCTAGAAAACTTGCTAAGCCCTGTGCTCAAGGCGCTCGGCAGTTCAAAAATGTTTAAAGTTGACAAAAAATTTGAAAATATGACTTGATAATTATGCGTTATTGGAAGATTGGAAGCTTAATATCTGAACACCAACTATAAAGTCTTAAAAAATGCAAACATTAAAACCAAAATGAAATAAATGATCAATGCTAAGCCTGGTGGCCCGCCAGACTTATAATATACCTGGGAAAACCCTGATAATAATATACTAAAATGTTATAGTTTTAAATCTTGTGATTGTCTCCACTGTGTATCCGAATTATACTTTTAAATTGCCGGTTTTGACAGTTCCCCTCACTGAGGCATGTCTTACACAACCTTCATGAACTTATTCCTCCTAAATCGTCACTGCGACATTGAAACAGTGAGCCACAGGGAGCACGCTTATTAAAGTGACCTATTTCTGAAAGCTTGCTGTCGTTTTCTAAGACTGATGAAGCCATTATCGTTACATATGACATACCTGAAAAGGGCACTGGATTAAGAACAGTCATAACTCCCCGTATAAAGGAGCGATATCTGCTTCTTTTATCATAACTACTGAATAATTCTTCTAAACTAATTGTGCCAGTAATTAATCTACAGCTGATATCTACAAATATTTGAGATTTTTAATCTACCACTTGGCAAAATGTCAAACTCTGAGCTCTCATTTCTCCCACTCTTCCCTGCATACTTTTCTAATTGGTACATGAAAGGAGTATTTGAAGACGGAGCAGACAAGCTGTTTAAGTTTCCAGTGTGTTAAACAATACTGTAATTGGCAGGCAGGTACTGAGCTGATAAAATGGTTTAAATCTGATTACAGGAACTTTGTTATTCTACGTTCTGACTGTCAATACTTCAGTTATTAGCTGGAGCCGACAGATGTTTAAAGTAAAATGTTCAACAGTGTTTATTACCAGTTTTGTTACAGTAATGTTTAATTCACCCTAAAAATGTGAACAATTTACAACAAAAAGTCACCATTACACATGTACAAATGAACCAGAAAACAAACCACCAGTCTTTTTTATAACTTCCATCAAAACCTCAGCCGAAGTGAAAGTAGAGCCACTTAATTATTCCTAAACACTGACGAGGAAAGACCTGCTTTGTGAGGATGAGGACAGAGAGACCAGATCTCTGAATACTGAGTGAAAAACATCCAAATAGCATCTTTGTGTCTTTGTGAGAGTGTGTTCCTCTCTCATTTTTTCCCATAGCTATTTGCAGCCCAGTCAGACACTGGGGACCGTCTGGAGTTCACACAGAGCACGTTAGATTTTTTAAAAAAGCAACAAAGACACAAACAAACTCTTATTCATGTAAAAAACAGAATTCCTCTCCAGGTTCTTGGGATATACAAACCAAACACCAGCAAATCAACAGGAGAAAACTCTTTAAAAGTACTTTGCTGCATAAAGTTGAAGAATTAACCCTCCAGGGTCGGTGGTTGTTTTTATTTCTGCATAAATTTAGCTGCATGGATGCAAAATAGAATAAAATCCAGTCATATTGTGTATTTTAGAGTCACTTTTTATCTTTTAAGTTCTTATTTCCATTATATAAAATACACCAACATGTGCCCCTTCAGCATACAGTGCTTAATCAAAGCATCTTGGATTGCATCTACAAATCAGTTCTACTCAACAAAAGAAGCGAAAGCAAAACAGGAGAATTGATGAATAATTCTGAATGAAAAACAAAAATCAAGCGATCAAATTGAATTAAATATATCTGACAGTTACTCCATCCTTTAATGTATTTTCATCCCTGGAATCAATGCAACTACTCCATACTATAATGTAATCCGAGCGGTTGGAAAGAACATAATGAAGAAGCAAAACACATGAATAATTATGGACAGCTGCAGAAAGAAAATGATTCCTAATATATTCATAGAATATCTTCCTCACACTGATTCAAAACTGACAGTTATGCATCAGTCAAAAGATTTTCCAATTTTTTCAAAGAACAAAATGTGTAACTGATTTGTGTCTGTTAATTTAAAGCACTGATAGAAAAACAGGTTAATGAGAACTGAATCAGGATTAGGGCTGCAAACATGCAAAAAAAGAAACTCATTGTAAGAAAAAAAAAGGCATAATTTCATTGAAACTATTATAATTTATGCAAATGATGTGAAAACAGGGTTAGATCTAGCTAGTTAAGAGCTAGTTAAAGCTAGCTCTTATTGATTTATTGTTCAGCCCTAAATTCATGTTAACTTTAACTTTAATGTGGAATTTTTCTTTTGCACTTTCACAGCTCTTTATGACTTTGTGAATGATTGTATTTGTATTAAAGGTCTGTTTCTAGAACGCACTTGAACATATGTTTTTTTCCACTAAATATTGACTATGTCCAAAACCAAACTTTTTTGGTAAGGCTATGTGCAGAAATTTCTCTTATTTTATAAGGTTGTCTTATGGCAAAAATAAAGTTTGCAACTTTGACTGCAACTTTTATGAAAAATCTGTAATTTTAGGCCACAAAAGTCACGAAAACAATGACTGTAACAACCTAGAGGGACTGTTTAACCCGGTGATATATTCCATGGAAGAATCACCGCTATTTAGAGTTAGCTACCAGTTGTAAAGAGCCAATTCTGGAAAATATCGGGGAAACGCTAAAGTTTGAAGGAGAAGGGCAGCATGACGATGCAGATCAGACAATGTGACTGTCAATCACAATGACACACAGAAAAAGGCAGGGGGCATATTGACGAAACGTCGCTCTGTGTCCGACACGTTTCAACCTACCATCTGCGGTGGTAAATAAAATTCGAACACACAACCTGAATGAAAACACAAGACAACACATTGCAGAATCTATACCTGGGGGTTTTCTGCCAGTCAATAAATTACAATTTAAATATGCTACAAGGACAGAGGCAGAGTGACATCAGCTGAATGAAAAGAGCTGCAGAAGAATCCGGGTAGAAAATCCATAGCCTCTCTGTTATCTGCACAATAATTGGTTCCCCCTCTACGCTCTGCACTCCACTCGCATCCTCGTTTTCCCCCTCGCTCTTTTATCTCCTCTTGCACATACAGATGCGCACAACCCCACATGCAGCCATGCAGGTAACAAAGAACGCAGCAGGGAATTGGTGTACAAACCATTTTTCACATTAGGTGCGTCACGTTCAGCATTATTTTAGGAACAATGAGCAGCCAGCACAGCAAAGAAGCTTTAGGGAAAAAAAAAATTAATAAAGAAAAAAGTCGCTACACACAGACACACGCATACATGATTAGCATGAAGTGTGTAATCAGTGAATGGCCTGATTAGCAGGTTACACAGCAGTGCAAGACCGAGATTCATTTACTCATCCACTTGAACAAAAAAAAAAAAAAAAGAAGAGACAAAAATGAGGGGGAGAAGGGGTGGAGACACAGGGGAGAAGCTAAAAAAAAAACATTTTGTGGAGATGCCAGAGAGAAAGAGTCACACACACACACAGCCAGAAACAGACAAAGAGGCACAGAGAGAAAGAAAGAGAGAGAGTTCACTCCCCCAAAATACTGGAAAACAAGACAGCACAGTGAAAAAAAAGACAAGAAACCCACCCACAAAGACGACAAAAAATAATCCACACACAGCGGATGATGTGTTGGCCGAAGTCGGTTGATTTCACAGGTTAGAGATGTAGGAATGCTGAGTCAGCAGATATTTCCAGTTGTCTCCCAGTTCCTCCCAGAGAGCAGAGGAAACTCAGAGGAGAAAACTATGACTGGATATTAAAACCTCAAACTGGTTCTAAGAAAAAAAAAATATTCTAAAGACATTCCTGCTGTTTTTATCCAGGACTAATCAGCTGCTTTCAATCCAAACCATAAGAATAACTAATGTGATGTAATTCCTTTCATTTACTCAAAGCGCCTTACACAACAGACACATTAACCTATAATAGAAACACACACACTTCTTATACACTGATATACAGATCGTTGGGAACTTGGGGCTAAGTAAGGATTTTTTTGTGTCTTTTTTTGGCCCAAAAAAAAAAGCCACATCTTATGCTCATGATTGATTTACATAAGTAATAAGAGTGCAGTAATGTCATGTTTAGTCAGTTTTAATCCAATTCTCATTTATTTGGGGGGAGTAGGAAATGCACAATCAAACTCTGATCTGTGTGAGCTGCGGTGCGTCTTAAGACCTTGACATCGGTTTGTTTTAAGTGAACTCTGAATGCATATGTGATTGCAAACAGCTCCAAAAGCAGGAAGTGTATTGTACCATAGTGCATTCTGGGTAAATGCAACCAAAACAAATGTGCGAGTCTAGTGCTAGGAGAAATAACTTGTAGGTTTTTTTTGCAAAATAAAAAAGCGAAGTCCTACAACCGTTAAAATCACACAATACTCCATTTTTGTTTACATTTTGCGAAAAAGGAAGTTGCGCTCATGTCTTCTTCTGAGGGTTTTCTTGTCATTTCCTTCAGTGTTTCTTACTGAAGGAACAGGCTTTGGATCATTTGACTCAGTGCAGTGGGAAAGCGAACTGTACCAGCTGAAAATGTAACAAATGTTGCAATTTTGGTCCCAAATCAAACCAAATCCACCAGACTGTCAGGTCAGAAAACACCCATAAAAGGGTTAAATATCCAATAGGGTGAATACTTTCATAGGCATAAAAAGGAAGTTTGTTTTGTTTCCAATTTGCCATCCATTCCCATCTCAGGAATCTCCATCTCATCATGAATAAAACGATTTGAAGGAGAATTCGACAGCCAGCTGCTTCCTCGTTCTCTGCGCTTGTAGAGAAGAGAATGAGTGAATTCTGAATTTGGAAATGAGTTCATCACCACCAACAATATAATCTAAATTTTTACTACTGGAGTTCGGGGGCAGCTGAATATTTGATGCCTTTCTGTTAAAGAGTCGTTCATCACTGTGCAGCTCCCACTGGCCCTGAAATGAAGGATGAGGTTATGACAAGAAGGACTTTGTGAAAGAGTCCAGTTACTGAGGCTCATTATCAGGAAGACAGAGAGCACTGATGCTGGATCACCATGTGGGCAGAACTGTTTAAATTATCATGTTAAGCAGCTTTAGTCACTAACCGTAAGAAGCTCCACACTGCTGGTCAGCTGGATTAAGTAATTACCGTAATTTCCGGACTATAAGCCGCGACTTTTGTCACACGCTTTCAACCCTGCGGCTTATACAAAGATGCGGCTTATTTATGCAATTTTTTTCTAATGGCCACCAGGGGCGCTCGAGCAGAAAAGGTAAGAGTGAGACAGGTGGAATATATGTGTAGAGGA